>JAOUQT010305060.1:0-15593 GCA_025769995.1 Xyliphius kryptos | reverse complement strand
TGGCTTAAAATCCCTCTGACCACTGTGCAAGACTTGTATGTGTCATTCCCAAGACGAATTGACGCTGTATTGGCCGCGAAAGGAGGCCCTACACCATACTAATATATTACTGTGGTCTAAAATCAGGTGTTTCAGGTTAATTGTCTAACCAATGTAAGTAGGCATCATTTTTACATCATCTCCCAGTAGCAAGAGTCAAATATTGTTCATTCTTATGCAAATAGTGGAAAAGTTGAAACACTTATGGAAAAATGTACTGGAGCAGAGTTAAACTCCTACTCCATCAGTATATACAGGATGCTGAAAAGCAGAAATCTTTCACTTTCAAGTCGAAACCCCTCAGCTATTTGTATAAAGTCAGTCAGCTGGAAATGCAGAGTTCATTAAAATACCTAACTACATTTTTACATTAGCTTGTTCAACACTCTCGAGACATTAACACTTCCCTACTGGAATGAGATGTCATAAAGCTTCAGTATCTGCATCAGTATGTGTTGCTAAAATTAGTTTTATGGAGAGCTTGAAAATAGACATAAACCACGGTGGATTTACATATTTCTACCTCAGGCAATTAAAGGCAGTGAAAGCCCTGTTTCAGGTTGCTTTTGGGTGATAAAAAAATAAATATCAGAGTAAATGTGCCGAAATGAAGATTATCCAGAGTGCTATCAGGTAAATAAATTGATTGCATGATAGAGAATCAGTGTCCAATGCTTTGTTAATGTGAATATATGTGAAGATGCTGAGGCTTCAAATGGCAATTTGGAAAGACATTAGGCAAACACCTATTTCTGCAGGACAATTCCAGGCGTCATTCTATAGTGGATACAACAGCGGGGTTTCATAGGCAGGTTAGATGGAGTGTGCTTGACTGGCCTACTTGTAGTCCATATCTTTACAATATCTAACAATTACTATCTTCTAGAAGTATAATGAAAAGAAAATGTCACTGTTCCAGCGGACAGTTAAGCACAGCGTACTTGGTGCATAGAGGTTATTATGATTATAACAATAATAACAACTATATACTGAATGATCCAATAATTAATTAATTTATTAATTAAATGATAAAATTACATATCAGATATTCTATAGATATTTTAATAGACAAAGTGAAATAGCTGAATTATTCTAGTCTCTTAAGCTGCTGAATAGTTATAAATCAACCCTTTGTGGGTGGACTATCCAAATAAAGTGGTACCAAACAATTTTTATTAAATGATTAAAAAAAATAATTATATTAATACAATTTACCATTTAGTACTTTAGGTTTATTTTCACCTTTTACATTATTTCCAGCATTTAACATGTTCTTATTATACTACTCTTCCTCCAAAGCCTAGAGTATCTATAACATTGAATTTAAATGTAGCTAGTACTGAGGTAAAACAGAGACAGGCCGTAAGAGGGTGATTATGCTCTCACACAGGAAGTAGGAAGTAGGAAGATAAAGGTCAGAGTAAAAATCTAAACTGAACTTATCTATCTAACTAACTAATCTATTTTCCATACGAAACTTACACAAACTTTAACAGATCTGTCGAAGTTACCAGGTCGACGTGTTACTGCATCTCAATAGCATTCAAACAATTAGCAACAAATTCACAAGTCAAAACGTGTAGAACCCTCGTCCGGCCCAGTCGGAAAATAAACAGTCCAGGCAAATCATCTGAAACAGGATGTTCATATCATTTACAACAATGTGTAATCAGTGCTGTGCATGTGAGCAAGTGTGTGAGTAAAAGAGTGTGTGGTTAATGAGTGTTAGTGTAGTGTATGAGTATATATGGATTACATACACACACACACACCCACACACTACAAATGAGCCAATATTTGCCAAAACCAGCACAGCAACACCAGAGAACAGACTTCACAAGGTGGCAAAAATCCGCCAGTCTTCAGCTGTTGCTAAAACACTGGCACCATGCCTACAGCTCGGACCAAGGTAAAAGTAGCTAAAGTCACTTGGTTTACCTTTAGCTGGTAAATGTTGCCTTGTGCCATGCAGTGGAAAGATAAACCCCTTATAAAAGAACTATTTGTGACAAACTACCAATTGGGGCACTTTATCAGTGATCATATGCTACCAACCAGGTATTTATAATCCACTAATCACTCAGTGTGTGTGTGTGTGTGTTAACATTCCTAACAGCTACTCTAGACAATCAATCTTTGCATAATCAGGGTAGCAAAATATTAAAACTCTTATCAATATTAATCAAACATGCTGTAGAGATGCAGTAGATAGAGCCTGAGGTTGAATGCCTGTCTAAACCTGCTAAAGCGCAATGGGAGCTAACAGTAAGCCTCCGTGTGTACACCATGTTCTCATATGTATTCACATGAGATGGCTCCATTTCTGTTTTTTATGAATACACATGTGAAGTATTTCTGTAATGACTGACCGCCATCACACCCATGTCCACACTTCTCCAGCATGCCATTACGGGGTTAACTCGCCTTTTCCTAGTCATCAAAAAATAAGAGAATGAACACAAAAGTAGTGATCATTTGCAAGTAGGATGACGGGACAAGAGGAGAAGTATTTAGTAGGTGGGGGGCTTAATGAAAAATATGTGATCTTACCATGATGAACTACAGTTGAATCAGAAGTGGACAAGCACTAAAGCACAATATAGTAAATCAAGGCCTGGATCTCAAACAAAGACTTTTCTGCAGCGTGAAAGAAAATGTCTGACTCTGTCCAGCCTGGACAGGTGATCCTCATTCCTGAAAGACAAATCTCCTGGTTGCTCTGCATAATTTCCCTCATGCTGTGTAACTAACAGCCAACAAGCGCTATGGAATTTAATTAAATGTCTAGCCATCACAACCGGACAACTCAGGAAATTGAGTCCAAGTTGGTTAGGGGCCGAGGGAATCGGAACGTAGTATCTGAAGAATTGACCCAAACATAATGCAATGCGCATATATATATATATATATATATATCTGTATATACTGGATGTATATATACACTGACTGGTCACTGAAATGCAATTATTTAATCAACCAATCATGTGACAGGGCAATGCACAAATCATACAGATAAAGATCAAGTGCTGCGATCAATGTAATATCTCAAATATCAGACTGGGTAAAATGTGACCTCAGTGTTTGTGATCGTGACATGGTTGTTGGTGCAAGAGCGTCTGGTGGGAGTACTTCAGAAACTCCTGGGAATTCCACGCTAGACTGGCTCTAGGGTTTACAGTGAAAATGTAGAAAAACAAAACGCCTCTAGTGAGCAGCACTTTGCTTTGTTGATGAAGAGAAAAGATGGCAGGAAAGATGTGGTTAGTCAAAATAGTAGCTACTCGTTACAAGCATGGTGAGCAGAAATGCACCTCAGGATGTACAACACTTACTGTTGACCACATCAGGTTCCAGCCTTGGCAGAATAATACACTGCGAGTGTTATGGGTATAGGATGCACAAAGATGCATGGCTGAACAGGTCTGATGTGGCAACTTGTCAATGACTAAGAGGAAATCCTTTTAGGTTTGAGTTAGTTCATTTAAGTTTGGGCATCCTTTAGCAAATTTCATATACACTATATTTCCAAAAGTATTTGCTCACCCATCCAAATTATCAGAAGTTCCAATCACTTCCGTGGCCACAGGTGTATGAATGCTTCAGCATACCAAGATATTTTGGACAATTCCATGCTCAGTGGAAACAGTTTGGAGCTGGCCCCTTCTTCCTTTAACATGACCGTGCACCAGTGCACAAAGCAGGGTCCATAAACACATAATGACAGAGTCAGGAGTGGATACAAAGAGCCAGGCCTTCTCGTCTAACATCAGTGTGTTCCCAGAAGAGTTGAAGCTGTTCTAGCTGCAAAGGGTGGACCGACGTTAAACCCCATGAATTAGCTCAAATGCGAGTCAAGGCAGGTGAGCAAATACTTTTGCAAATATAGTGTATTTTTACTCCAACACTGAACAATCACTATATTAGAAACACCAGGCTAATAATAGGCTGGTCTGGATATTTGATTAATTACAGCACACTAAATTGGTTGTACTTGTGTTGGTAAAAGTTGAGACATGCGACACTCGCCTCTTGGATAAACCACATGTGTCCGGTGAACTTCAGCTGGATGTTTGTTGATGGTTCATGCACTCTTGGTACACCTGTGATACTGTGTTAAGAAGACAACCCGTGCTTTAAATATCTGTCAGTGGGTCAAGTTACTGTTTACACACAGCTGGTAAATGTTACCTTCCGCTGTACAGTGGACAGGTCAACA
Source organism: Xyliphius kryptos (assembly GCA_025769995.1). Taxonomy (NCBI): domain Eukaryota; kingdom Metazoa; phylum Chordata; class Actinopteri; order Siluriformes; family Aspredinidae; genus Xyliphius; species Xyliphius kryptos. Next base: position 11,338 of record JAOUQT010305060.1, on the reverse strand, counting down.
CCTTATATAAGAGCCGACTATAGCATAATCTCATGAAAAGTCTCAGTTCAAATTCATATACATAGTACACAAGTCATAGGCAATTTAGTGTCTTCAATTCACATATCATGCATGCCTTTGAACTGTGGGAGAAAACCCAAGCAAACATGGAGAAGCCGCAATATGCCGGGTTGTCCCACCAGGGGATCGAACTCTGGTCCATCTTGCTGTAAGGCGACAGTACTACCCACCGTGTCAACAGTCTACACATTGAACCAGTTAAGTTTTGTTTAAATGTCCTCATATTTTGGGACGGCTTTATTTAGACTACATTCATGTACAAGCTCCTGTATAATAATCGGTTCACATCTAGCTGGATAAATGTGTCCCCTTGTCCAATGTATTTCGAGAGGTTTTCTTTTCAGTGGGACCATGCTGAATATTGAATAGAAGACAGGTGCTGTCCACTCTGCTCCATTCTCTGTAATTACAGGCTTCTAATGTGAACTTCGTCAAGATTCAAGTGCCAGGAATGGTTAAAAACAGCGAGGGAGCGATGGAGACAACTACTGCCACATGAATCATGGGAAACCCTAGTTTTAATAATCAGATGACAAATATACGGAGTGATTCTCTTTTACACAGGGATGGAGGAACTAAAGAACAGAAGCAGAGATGTGCAGAAGAATAAACGATGAATTAACGCATTTTATTCTTCTGCCTGCATGGTGCATGAACTCCAGGCATACAAGGCATGCTACAACCATTCCCGAGAATAATTATTAAGCAAACAATCCCTCAAATAAGTTCCGAACTGCTTTCTCCTAGCTTGATGTCTCTGTACAAAGTCAAGTGCCAACACTCTGATTAACACAAACATGTAAGAAAGAAGCTGGGGGCAAAAAAAGCTGAATTCTAGCAATACGCCTTTATATTATCCATTATATTTATTTCTACATTTCCTTATGCTTAATCCACAAGGTTACATGCCAGCCGATGCCCACCCGGCAACTCTGGGAGCAAGGGCAGGAACAACTCTAGACAGGATGTTTGGGTGCACACACAATCACACACACATTCACACACTAAGAGTGTGAATTTAGAGGCATAAATTAACATAGCATGCATGACTTCAGAGAATCCGGAGAAAACACGCACCAACACGAGGAGATCATGGAAATACCACGCAGAAATTTTCCAGGTCGCCCCACACTGGGATTAAACCTGGGTCTTTCTTGTGTATGGGCTGCACCCCTATACATATTACATTAATAAAATATATTATTAGGCATTTCTATCCATACTGCAAAAATCTGTGTTTGTTGGTTTATCGATTGATTAACGTCATCTTTGACATCAATGGCCAAGTCACCCAGCGTGCATATCATTGGACTGTGGGAGTAACCGGAGTAAACTCGCGTGAACGCGGGGGTTTGCCATAATCTCCCTTCCACCGAACTTTACACAATGCAGTATGACACGTACTATTCTCCAGGCAACCACCAAACCCAAATTCCTCCATCAGATGTTTCGTCACTCTAGAGAACACGTCTCCACGGCTGCACAGTACGGTGCACTTTACACCTCTTTGAATGCAGCTGTTCGGCCATTTTAAGAGGTCCTCTACACACAGAACATCTGAAAGCCACATGGACGTTTTGGAGGTATGTAAAGTGAAAGTGATACATTTTGCCACTATGTTTTTACACACAGCGGAATTTGTCCTCTGCATTTAACCCATACGTGCAGTGAAACACACAAATACACACACACAGGTGAAGTGAGCACACGTGCCTGGGGCAGTGAGCAGCCAGCACAGCGCCCGGGGTGCAATTGGGGGTTAGGTGCCTTGCCCAAGGGCACTTTAGCCATGACTTGTCGGTACTTGGAATCGAACCAGGGACCTTCCGGTTGCAAGGCCGATTCCTTAACCACAAGCCTACGACTGCCCAAAACTGCTGATCTACTGGGATTTTCACACAAACCCTCTCTAGGGTTTACAGTCAATGACCTGAAAAAGAGAAACTACAAAGTAAGGGGGGGTTGTGTGGACAAAAATGATTTGAGAAGTCACAGGAGGGCAGACTGGTTTGAGATGATAGAAAGGCAATAGTAACTCAAATAACCATTCGTTACAACCAAGATATGCTGAATATCATCTCTGTTCAAAGTATACCACAAAGAAAAAAGGCAGTTCTGAAGGTAAAAGAGGGTCCAACCTTTTATTAGCAAGGTGTATAGTATATACTGCACCATTACTGTTTTAAAGTCAACTTGCTACACTCTTATCTCAGGACCTTAAAGGTGTTAGCTTATTAATTATACAGAAGGGTGGAAAGAAGTTGATAAAATATTATTTTCCCACATTATTAGGCTTTTTTAAGTGGTGCAGTCATAAAGGTGATTTATATAAGGTTGTTAATATAGCAATATGTCTGAGCTTTTAGCGTAGCCACACTAATATTGATTATGATAATGCTAACTGTTTTGAAATGCTAGGACTGTTCCACATGTTAGTTTATTTGATGTGTAATATTTGTTGCTTTACGGCACTCGGCTGTGTCTTATTGCATCATAAAATCCTTTGGTGTGTGTGTGTGTCAGAGAGAAGGAAGAAACTGTATTTTAAACATCCGTGTGCTCCAGGGAAATTTTATGGCACAATTTCCAACATATTTTTCATGTTTTTCCCCCACCATAAATTCACGCTGTTTATATTTCTTATAAACGACTTCCACTTGGACAAAGTTGTCTCCTACGAAGTAACGGTGCAGACTATCATGAGCTAATTCATCACAGAAGTTCTGACATGTTTATGTCCCAAAAAAAGGCCACATTTGCGAAACAGAACAAAACACACTCACTTTACTTCACTTTTTACTCACTTTAGCTGTTTGCTGCAATTAATCATAAACCACAGGCTGGTATTTATTTCAGCTCTTAAAACAGCAGAAACAATCAGGCACCACATTAGGGTTGCCAACTCTGAGTGATTAGAAACCAAAGGGGGTCCTGATGTCCTGGACGATACGGGATTGTTGCCGCCCTATAACACATACTAGCCGTTACGGGAACATATACGTACTGCATATATTTTCTTTACACTTAGGGTACTAAATTTAGCTAGTATTCAGCGATACATAACAAAGCTTTCAATTTAAATTAGCAGGACATGACAAGATTTTCCTTTATTGTCAATTCTTATATAATATGGGCAGCATGGGTATGACCTGGCCAGAGAGTTTGGCTTAAGAACAAGAGCTCAAACCCCGATCTTGGTAGAAATAATTATGGCTGAAGTGCTGTGCTCTCTGTGAAATAGGATAAGGCAAGCAAGTAAATAAACTTTTAAGCAATAAAGGGAAATAACTATAGCACTTGATCCAGCACTGCCATGAAAACCATAGGACCCTATTGTAATTGCAAAGATTTTTTTCTTCTTATTATTATTTTTTTCTCAGCTAAAAGTTGACACCAATTACTAAATAGGTGGCACTACTGTGCAGGGTCAAATTTCAAGGTCATTAAGGTTTAAGATCTTCTACTCCATAATTACACTGAGGCCAGAAATTGTGTTGTATTGCTGTGATTCTGCCAAGTGTTTCTTGTTCGGCTTTTAATTCCCTTTGTGCATAGTCAAGCTCTATTTTTGCTTTTCACGCTCTTGCCCATGCTTGTGATGCGGTGGTTGAACATGAAGATGATGATTTTCCTGATCGTTTAGAAGTAGCTCTGGAAACCTACGATTTATGGTCCGAAGAACCATCATCAGATTTTTCAAAAGGTGGTGGAAGCTTCTTCCTGCTTCTCTGGAATTTTTGTCTATATATTTCTTGTCTGAGCGTACACTCATTGTAAAGTCTGTCCGTGTAATCCAAAGAATACTTTTTCCGTTTTACCAAATAAGCCACGAAAAGACAGGCATCGTATTCTATCGATTCTCGATAAAAATCAATGGGAAAACGTCTTTTTACTGTTCTGTCCCCACTAATTTTGGGAATAATTTAGTTAGACAGACAGTTAACAAATAAAGACTCGTCCAATAATACACTTGAAGACTTTACTGGCCAGATCGGTCTTTATGTAATCTGTAAACTGAAAATACAAAGAAAAATACAATAATATTAAACATGCTGATCATTACTAATTCTTAACATAAATACAAATAATCACGCATTTTTATAAAGCATATAAACATATCTAGATATTTATATGTTATAATACACTCTGAAATTACCTAAACACCCATAGCTTCTAAAAACTAACACCTTCCTATGAAACAACACAACAACTACGCAGTAGTACAGTTAATCTAAAGGTAGAGAAAGTAAATGTTTTCGTTTTGATGAGAACTTAATGTATTTGAGACAGTTTTACTTATGAGCAATTTAATTAAACATGACTTCTCTGTATTTTGATCTTTTCTTCTGTCAACAGGGGCACAAAAATAACTTTTAAAAATAGTAATTTACTGTGTTGTAACTTGTGGACAATTACATATTTTTAAGTTTTTTTCTAGCACCCCTGCCATTTTTATAGTGCAGAATCAATACCATCAATCAATTCACAGCAGCAATACCAATAAACTGATATAGAACATCCAAAAAATTGTGGTATATCAGCTACAAACTGTGTAAAGGTCTGACAGTAAAACACATCTCTACAATACAATACTGAATGCTGAGAAAATAAAAATATAAAAAAATATATGGTTAATATAATATAAAATATATTTTTTATAAAAATATAAAAAATATATGGTTAATAATCTGAATTTTCGTATGTGCCCTTTATGGGTTGTAGATCATAACAAATCACAACATTTATTCTATGTTTTCTTTTCAATGTTAAGCCACACTTAACCCAATAACAATGTTTATTTACAGTTGATTTATGATTAACCAAGACCGACAAAGAAACCCCAAAATCAACATTGACTCAATGTAACCTTGCTGTCTGGGTAGTAACAGTAATGGCATGTCTGATACTTCATATCAGAAGTGTCTGAGCTCTGCTTAATGTTCTGTTTACAGGAGACTTGAGACAGAGGTGAATGCAATAACATGTTCGGAAGTGAGTTTACTGGACAGTGTCATTAACAGTGGTGTCAAAAACAGGTTATAAATTTAAGGTTATTCGCCTCATTCCCAAAACAAGAAGTTGATTCCTGGAATATTTAGAGTAGAGAGACATATGTAAATCTCTACAATTTTTTGAGGAAATTTTTTTATATGTCAATCATTTTCCCATTTATTTGTTGAAATAAAAAATGTAGCACCTTTGCTCATTTTTCCCATACTTAGGCATTTTTGTAATGTGTTACATGCCTAAAACTCTACTGTGTTATCATTTGCCTTCTCCATACTGTCCAAATATTTACTGATTTGTGATTGTATTTTTATAATTAATGATGAGTGCAGATCTGCTGTTGTTCTGAGGAAGGTGCCATGGAGTCAGACAGAACCTCAGTCAAATTAATAACTCTCATACACCTCCTTGCTAAAAGTGTCGAGGACTTGAAGTGTAAAACATGAGCACCACCATTAATCTGAGCAATGCATTTTTAATCAGCTGTCCAGTGCTTAATTCATTGCCCTTTTCTTTCTGCTCCCCCTGCAAGCAAACAAAAGCTAATTAGACACACAGACTGCAAATGTATCAGTGAAAATTCATTAGGGAAACTAAGCTGATGAAACTGTTAGGTACCTATTAGTATTTACAAAAAAATAAAGAAGAATGTTTTAATGAATGTTAAAAAGAACAAAAAAGTTTTAAAAACTGTGGAAATGTTTTAATCCACATGACGAAATAAAAAAAACAATGCTATGATAAAAAAAATACATGTGAAAATACCGTGATCAGAGTGGAAATGTAAATTTTTTTGCTAGCATAAATCTAAAATTACTGAACATTTAGTGGAATAAGTAAAAAAATTGTTATTGAAGATTATTATAATTATTATAATAAATACGTGTTCAATGGCACTTAAGCCTTAACTGTTACAGAGTGATTTGTTACAAAGTGTGAATGGAACCAAACAACCTTTTCTGACCATGGCTGCTCAGACTTAAAAATGAAATGGTTGAAACGGTTTAATAGCGTATCTGCTTTTTAACAATAATATACATTTTTAAATTTAAGTGGTAATGTCTAATACAAAATTTATTATAGGCTTATCCTATAAAAACAATTACATTCATTCATTTATTCATTGATTATCTGCTACTTAATCCACCTAGGGGCTTGTGCAATTCTGTGCCCAGACGAAAACTTGGCGCAGGGGCAGGAACAACCTAGACATGGTGCCACTCCATCAAAGGGCACGTTTTGCACAGAAAGGTCCAGAGTCATTCCAAAACAAGATGAGGTGACAGCTCTACCCAAAACAATTAAAAATAAACTTGAAATTAGGAAGGCACCTTGCTGAAGATGCTATAATTGGTGGCTTGAGCATTACCAACATTGCTTTATTGTCTTGTCCTCAGACAGTAACAAACATTTTTTTTAAATTATTTTTGAGAAGATTTAATGCTGAGTTTCATTGCTTTTCCTCCGTCTCAATACATAAATATGATAACCTTTCATACAACCCAAATTCCAATGAAGTTGGGACATTGTGAAAAACGGTGATTTACAAATACTCTTCAAACCATATTCTATTGAATACATTACAAAGAAAACTGATAAACTTTATATTTTTTTACAAATATTCACAAATATTACATTTTTAATTTAATGTCTGCAAACACATTCCAAGCGAGTTGGAACAGGGTCATGTTTACCACTGTTTTACATCACCTGTCCTTTTATTAATTCTCAATAAATGTTTGGGAACTGAGGACACTAATTGTTTAAGCTTTGTGGGTGGAATTCTTTCACATTCGTTTTTCATGTACAACTTTAGTGTCTTAATATTCTGGGAGTCTCGGTTGTCAAATTTTTTGTTTTATTTTATATTTCAATTAAGTAATATAAGGTTTTGAGTGATATTTATGAATAACTCTGCATTAAAGTGCTTGACAAATGATTGCCAAACAAATTGCTTGCCTGTATTGTTATTTCTTTGATTGATTAATGACATTTCTTGATGTAGTTCCATCTGAGGGATTCGATATTCGTGTGTTCAGGTTAGAGTGGCACCATTGCTCTTTCCACATTGAAATTCCTCCAGATTTCATTAATTGGTTATTGATATTATGCAGTGTAAGAGGAAAATATACAATCCCCTTCAGTCTTACTTTCAATCCTTTTTTTCAGACATGTTAAAAAAATCTTGGCATACTTGACCCTTAAACATGATTATCATCAACTGTTAACCAGATAATTCTTAATGTTTTTACCACTGCAATAGCCCTAAATTGCACAGTATTATGAATAATCTTGCTAACACTGACACAAAAACGTCAATGCCATTCCACAAGAAAAAATTTTATTACCCCCGTCTAGAATCATTTATGCCAACTTCTGTGCACCCGAAAGACCCCAATTCCCATCAGATGTAAAGGCAGCTGCGTTTCCAGCATTAATTTCATCCTTAACATCTCGCTTTCATTCTCTGTCTCCGTTAGAGACAGGAAACACATGGCACACTATGGCTGTGTAATTACGACCCGCTCTTTTATCCTCACAGGTTTACAATAATTGCCCATATTTGTCTTTACGATTAATAAAATATAAGGAGCTTGTTAATAATTCAGATGCTGGTTTTCAGCATTAATGTGAGTTTATATCACTCTGTAAATCACACTCACACACACAAGCCAGCACTGCAGGAGGAAAGAGGCTCATTGCGTATTCTGTAATGAGCACATGCTAGAAACAAGATGACTAGGGAATCAAGCTCAAATGTACACTTATAAAGAAGATAGAAATAAATTAATAAAATTAACAAAAGCACAATATTTACAATTACAAATGCAAGAAATAATGTATTTATTAAGCTCTAATTTTTTCTTTCACCAAATTCACAATTAATTACTACCAGGTCAGGATGGTGTCATCTATTGGCAGAGAGCAAGAGCACTTAATATTAAAAATTCACTCTGTGAGTAGAATTTATAGCTTTATTATAGAGTCTGGCAGTAAAGGAAAAGTTATAGTGGTACAATGTGTGACCACAATATAATAAAAAACAAGTGAAAAATAAATATGCAAGTAGAAAAGTATCTACTATTTGCCGTTAACCCAGGTAGTCATTACCTTAGTCAATTTGAGAGATTTGCAGATTATTATATGTCTTTTCTTTGGTTTTATCTTTTTTGACTGTTTTCTTCTGGCAAAAGAATAATAATACTGTTAATAATCAAATGAATAAGTGAATAATTCACTAATAACCCATTAAGTGAAATGTTTATTTTTCAATGTGTAAATGCACCACTTACACTGGGTGTGCAATGGTTCTGGAAAACATGGCTGATAAAAAAATGCAGGATATATATTTTTCCCTACTTCATCAGAATCAGCTGTATCCATCCTGTTAATGATTTTACTTTTGTAAAATCTTCTGGCTTTGTTTATTCTCTTGGAATCGTATATGAATCCTGGATAAACACATGGTAATTCTAGTCATGTCAAACCTGACTGAAAATATTGAAATTAACTCAGTTACAGGCAGGTTTATAGAGGTGTCCCTAAGCTCTTTCATCCTTATAATAAATGAAAATAATCACATGATGACTTTATGTATTTACGTTTATAACATCAGAAATTAGTATAAGTAGAATTTGAGTGTAAATAAGAATAATGCTTAAATTAGTATCAAGGGTGACCTAAATATTATTACTTGCTCCAACTCAGGTTTAGTGTAAGTAAGTAAATCAAAATTTTAATGTAATTAGAATTTCTTTATTATTTTGTGGGAGCTAATTCCCTTGAATGACAAAAAAGGTCACAACCTGGATTTAACTAAGCAAATAAGTTATTAACCCTAACTGATGCAGTGAATACCTTCTCATTTGTTAATCATATTTGTTAAGAAGTTTCCAATGCATTGTTAAAAATTAAAAGGACAGTGTGGACAATCATCCTCCAGAAACTCTGTAACGATGGTGATCAGCAAACTCTAAAAAGTCTATTGCAAAGGAACCTCAGGGCATTGGGACCAAACATCTGTGTAGCTTTAAGAAAGCCACTTGTCAGTGAGGATGACCGGCTGAAACAGCTTCAAAACAGCCCAGGTGAAGAGGAAACTGGAGAAGCTGAGGCTGGACAAAGCATCAAGATCAGCATCTTTTTAACCTGAGTATACAGCAAGAGAGATTACCAGTCATCATGCCTGGGTCCCATACCAAAGAAATTCACCACCACCTCCTTAATTGATTTTAGACCTGTGGCCCTTACATCAAATGTCATGCTGGTAATGGAAAAAATTGTGCTGATTTACCTTTGACCTCAAGTAAGCACATTTTTGGATACCCTGCAGTTTGTATACCAGCAGCAGGTCAGTGTGGATGATGCAGTCATCAATCTACTGCAGATGGCACATGCACACCTAGACAACAACAGCAACTCCACTGTAAGAGTGACATTTTCTTGACTTTTTGAGCGCATTCAACACCATCCAATCTCTGATACAGTAAAAATGGACAGAATGCAGTTGGACAGGTCCACTGTTGACTATCTGTCTGACAACCACGCAACTGGGATCCAGTCGGTCTAAGTGCCTGGTCAGCCGTGTTGGGGCCTAACAGAAAATGGTTCTTTCCCCATTCCTCTTCACCCTGTACACTACAAACTTCCAGTATAAATCTGGAACCTTCTAAAGTCTCTGTGGTGGTTGGATGCATAAGGGATGACAAGGATGGAGAGTACAGAGACCTGGTGGACAGCTTTGTCATGTGGTGGAGGAGAATCACCTGATTCTCATTGTGGCCAAGATGAAGGAAATGGTGGTGGGCTTTAGGAGGAGAAGGACAAAAACCAGGCCCATCAACATCAAGGGTTCTGATGTGGAGCTAGTGGACACCTACAAATACCTGGGCATCCTCCTGGACAACAAGCTGGACTTGAAGGCCAATACAAGAAAGGCTGTGTACAAGAAGGGGGTGAGCAGACTCTACTTACTGAGGAAGCTCAGGTCCTTTAACATGTGCAGCAAGATGATGGAGATATTCTAAAAGTCTGTTGCAAGTTCTTTGTTGCAGTGTGCTGGGGATGCAGGATCAGTGAGGAGCCCCAACCAAGCAAAACAAACTGATCCGGCAGGCCGGTCAGTAAAGGGTTGCTCTCTGGAGGGCTTTGAGGATGTTGTCTACGTTGAGGATGAGGTACGCTATTTTCTGGGTGCTTTGCCAACTCTAGCTTGCGCCTCTATTATAGATATGACTCATCTGTGTGTGCATCATGAACACCGCAGAGGGCCCGTAGGCTGTAGCAACCACAAGATCACGCAGGTTTGTTCACGGTGGAGTGCCTGGCTGCCTTATGTCCCAGGGCTCCCTCATATCTGTGTCACTTTCTGGTTCTACCCTGTAGTTAGGCTGCCATAGCGTTAATCTGCCGGAGTTTAAGATTTCTCTCTGCACAACTTGCGTTTTAATAGCCCATTAGATAGTTGATTGTGTCTAACTCTCTTTATTCTCTTTTCCTTTCTTTTTTCTTCCTTTTCTCATTTCTATCCTCTCTCTCTCTCTTCTCCACTCTTTCAGACGAGCTACATCGAATATGGTGGAGGAACCAGGAGATGTCAGTGACCCTGCACCCGCCAGATTCTCTTTGACTGCCCATTTACTTTATTATTATGCTGAATGTTATATATTATTGTTAGTTATGAAATCATTTATATGGTATGTATGTTATATATCATCATATGTCATATCCTCACTCAGTACTGACTATGTCCCTAGTTCATTTAAATTAGCAGGTATCAAAACTTTGATTAAAAAACCTAATATTGACCCCTGACAGATGTCAAATTATTGACCAATAATTAACATCCCCTTCCTCTCCAAGATCCTAGAAAAGGTTGTAGTGCAGCAGTTATTTTCATACCTGAAAAAAAAATAATATTTTTGAAAATTGTCAGTCAGGATTTAGGCCCCATCATAGCACAGAGACAAAGCTGGTTAAAGTTGTAAATGATTTGTTACTGGCCTCTGATCAGGGTTATGTTCCTATGCTTATATGGCTTGACCTAAGTGCAGCTTTTGACCCTATCGATCAGGCTATTCTTCTTCATAGGCCAGAAAATGTTGTTGGAATTAAAGGAACAGCCATGTCATGTTTCAGGTTTTCTTTGACTGACCGTTATCAATTTGTTGATGTAAATGACCACTATTCTATGAGCAGTAGGGTAAAGTTTGGTGTCCCACAAGGTTCTGTCTTAGGCCTGTTACTATTTTCTATATATATGCTACCTCTG
>JAOUQT010305042.1:0-15599 GCA_025769995.1 Xyliphius kryptos | reverse complement strand
CCTGCAAAAGCACTCCTTTATAGGGGGGTCTTGCTAAGTGCCTCTAATTTCTACCTGTTGTCTGTTCCATTCGCACAGCAGTGTTGCTTCCTAACCGGACAGCTTGATTTCACACAAGTGTGGTTGACTTGAAGTTACATTGTGTCGTTTAAGTGTTTCCCTTATTTTTTGAGCAGTGTATTTGTCATGGTTTGATTTTTAATGAGGATTAAATATTTGCCAGTGCTTGATGTTGAAAGCCTTTGATTTCTGTACTGCTGGTCTTTACTAATTAACCATTATTATTTTTTGTTCTAATTCATTCTTAAGTTTAACATTTGTTCAAGTAATTTAATACTTTGCCAAATTAAGGATAAACTCTAAAAGGATGTTTTAGTTTTTGGATTTTCCCCTTTTATAAATAAACGAACTTCTTTAAATAATCTGGTGTCTTTGTGCATGAAACATATGTTTTAATTGCGTGCCACTTTCAGAGGTTACAAAAGTACCATGTTGCTTACACAGTGATTCTCAAGTACTAATAATCTACTAAAAAATCATATGAAATTAGTCAAAAGGACCAAACTAGAACTTTTACTTCATTACATTTTGGTTATACTTGTGTACTTTTTTATTTCAATAGGATTTGTGTGCATCACTTATGATCTGTATTGGTACTTTTACTTGAAAAACGGATTTGGAATGTTTCTTTCACCCCTGACACTAGTGCATTTCCTTTTAAGAGAAGTGTTGTTGATATTTATTTACTCTGGGGAAGAGCTGCAAGTCTGACTCATCGCTTCTGCTGGTGTTAATTGGAAGTTTGTATTTATTCCCATGTGATATAAAGCTGTTCTTCTTGAGCTGATTCTGGGAAAATGTGCTTCCAGGTTGAAACTGGCATTTAAATATGATCTGATATTGTGCATTTGTTGAATGAAGCTACACTGCTCAAAATAATAAAGGGAAAACTTGAACAACACAATGTCACTCTAAGTCAACCACTCTTCTGTGAAATCAACCTGTCCAGTTAGAAAGCAACACTGAATCATTTTCACTTGCTGTTGTGCAAATGGAACAAACAACAGGTAGAAATGAGAGGCACTTAGTAAGACACCCCCCCCCCCTATAAAGGAGAGCTTCTGCAGGTGGTGACCACACAACTCTTCTCTGTTCTCCTTTCTGGCTGATGTGTTGGTCATGTTTGCATTTTGTCAGTTTTCTGATCATAGAGGTAGCATGAAGCGGTGTCTACAACCCACACAAGTTGATCAGGTAGTGCAGCTTATTCAGGATGGCACATCAATGTGAGCTGTGGCAAGAAGGTTTGCTGTGTCTGTCAGCACAGTGTGCAGAGCATGGAACAGATACCAGGAGACATGGAGGGGGCGTAGGAGAGAACATCCCCCGCCTCATCAGGAGTATGCCCAAGCGTTGTAGGAAAGTCATACAGGCACGTGGAGGCCACACACACACCACTAAGCCTCATTTTAAACTTCCACTGAAGTTTGATAAGCCTGTCATTTGATTTTGAGTATGATTCCAAATCCAGACCTATGTGGGACAATAATTTATATTTACATTTTGATCATTTTTATTATTTTTTTTATTATATATTTTATTCTATGTTCCCAAGTCATTGTACATAAACATTTAAACTTAGTTTTAAATGTAATTTCTTAACTTACGACTCCTAATTTTAAATTTGCAGACTGTCGTTTGAAAACGTTTTACTGCAAGATATACAGTATATCACTGTGTATTTGACAAATAAAATTTAATTTGATTTAAAGTTCTTTATTTAAAAGCACAACTGGAACACAGTCTGTTCCTCACATATAAGTCAATGGAAACAATGTCAAAGAAGACTGCCCTGCAATGAGGAATCAGGTCTACAGATGACCACCTTGTTTTCACTTTGCTAGAACACTGTATAAGAAGAAGCACTTTTAAAGGTCACTGGTTTAGTAATAAGTTATCTGACAGAGAAAACTTACTTTACCACCACAATGATAATCACCTGATTGGAAAGGCTACAAACTGATCAGAATACACACCTCTGTTGCATTTAAATCAAAACCCACCTGTACGATCTCCAGCATCTCTGCCTTGCTAATGTAGCCGTTACCATCCAGGTCATACATACTGAAGGCCCACTTCAGCTTTTGATCGAGATGGCCTCGGGATGTGATGCTCAGCGCAATGATGAACTCTCTGAAGTCTATTGTTCCATCGCTGTTGGCATCAAAGGTTCGGAACACGTGCTCTGCGAATTTCGATGCGTCCCCATAAGGGAAAAAGTTTCCGTAGATTTTTTTAAATTCCTCCATAGACAGGGCACCGCTCGGACAGTCCCTGAGGAACCCTTTATACCACTCCTGGATCTCCTCCTCTGTGAATTCAGTGCTTTCGACCAGGTCCTGGATCATTTCAGGACGCAGCTTACTGTTCTGCTTTCCCATGATTACAGTGGTGTAGTTAAAACTAAGAAAAAGAAGAGAGATAGGTGTGAGGATTTAATCACAAACAGACCATACAATAAACATCCCGAATCAAACAAGTTTTTAATGACGTTTCATTAAGCGTCCTCATCACCTGATGTTCAAACCAAGCTAATGTAACTGGCTTTTTGTTGATGTCCAGTGGATTTCTACATTCACTACTAGATCTTCCACAGGACAAAATCTGTATCTGCTCCCATTAAAAAAAAATAAAAATTTAAGATTGCCACATGGTGCTCTGATTTTACTGCACAGCCAATTTAATCTCCATATACTTTATTATTGATAAACACCTGAAAAAAAGAATTTTCCACATGCACTTTCTCTAATCTATTCATCAGTCTTCATTGTAATGTATTATGCCGTACATAATTGTGAATTTTATTTTGTATATAGTAATTTATATTTCTATTATCATATTTCTTAATTAGTACTCTAATGGAATATATTACATGTAAAGTTTTTAATCTTCCAATTAATGTCACTTTGTTGCTGAGAATGTGAATTTCTCCATCGTGGGACGTAAAAATACATTTTATTCTAAGGGGGACAGGGATACATTTACATAGTTGATAAGTTTGCCAAAAGTTCAGTTTTGATGATACTGCAGTTTTTGTTACTCCCTGATTTATGAACTCCAAATGTGTTGTTTTTGGATATAAACATATTCAAAATGACAAACTGTAAATACAAACCTCTGCACTTTAACCGACATCATTTCGAACAGCATGCTATCACATCAAACTTTCCCATCTCTACTATCTGATAACAATTATTCATGAAATGCCTTCGTTATGCCAAGTTTTGATTTTATATCAGTATATACTTTATATCAGTTTGCTATCTCTACTTAGTTTTCTAAAGTAAGTCTCATCTTGACACATGGCATCACCTCAGATCCCTGTTTCAGGACTCTCTGCTAAGTAGCTCAACTTCAAGCTGCTGTGTCCCCAACTACAGGCCAAAGGTCATGTCTTGAATTAAAACTAATAACATTAGTCTTAGCACACTGATGAAGCCATGGTTACGTAACATTGGAGAAGCCACCTGGACTGAAGCATAATGGCACTATCTTTAAAAGAATAGTCTGCAACTTATTTAAGTACTGCAAAGCTACATGCTGTAACTATGGTTTGTTATTTTTATAAAATAAAAAGTTCCTGTTATCTACAAAGTAACCTATGTTTAATTTAATTGGTTGAGACCCTTCCAAGTTGCAGCTCTGTAGGGACGGACGTGTATTATTCACTTTTGCATGTCTAAATTTTTTTTCATCAAATGTTGAGCCAGATTTCCAGATTCTTTTGGTAAACTGTCAATAAAATCATGTCTTTAACTAGTGTGCTCTTTATCTTATTCAGAGTGACCTCTAATCCTAATTTTCTGACGATTTCCTGACCAGTCTCATCTTAGAATGTAGATTTATTTATTAGAGATGGGTAAGGTGGTGATAGGGAGTTGGGTAGTGCGTTGTGGTGCCAGCCAGGTGTGCCATTACCTGGGTGGCAGCTAATGGTATGAATAATAAGGATTTTCCATTTATACGTTATGTCATTAAAACCAGTAGTATGTCGACTGTGTGTGAGAGGAACTGATGGGATTATAAAGGATGATGTCACAAATCACCAATCACATTGTAAAATGTGGCGACATGTGTTAAGGTTTGTGTCTTACTGCAGTTCAGTCCTTCATGCTAGTTATGCAATGTGCAGTAGTATTTTTACACATGGCTAATCCTGGGCTTAAGATGGAGAAGGGAAGAACGTGGAACTGAAATTATGCCAAGAGTTTATATACTAAAACAAAACCTAAAATTTTATATCAAAATCTAATTCCGTTACCATTTTGTTTTAAGTTTTCTTTATTTAGTCACTATTTATCAAATAGGTGGCAGGGAAATGAATTAATAAAGGGTTTGGTGAAATAGTTGGTTCTTCATCATGATTGGTTATTGGACTATATGAATATTGAAAAAATAATTTGATGATTTTTAAAAAAATATTCGACATCTTAATATGTCTTAATTTAATACTCAAGCTCGAAATACTGAGAGAGAAAAAAAAATCAACTTTACTATTTTTGCAGTCATCAGCAGTTCTGTAACTGAAACCTGTTTTAATAAAGTAAGGAGTTTTAATGTATAATTAAATTAAACGATTATATAGTTTGTGAGATTATTTAGTATAGTAAAGAAAATTAATGAACGCCGGTGCTTAAGAGATATTTTTAGAAAGTGGTTACAATAATCTTATATAAAAATGTTTTTTAAAAAATCAGTTCGGCTTTTTTTTTTTTTTTTTTTTTTTTTGCGCTGCATTATGTTTCAGTAGGCATTGTTCCTGTAGTCAGATAAAATCAGATATGGTTTAACAGCCAGACTGGTTTAAGTTTTTTATTTAAATTTAAAGCCTCAAGGTTAACCATCAATCAGAAGCTAAAATTAGAATGAACTCTGTATAAACCTGACTGACATCATGGCTCTCTGAGCATGAGCGATTTTGCGGCTCGTGTAATGACACACAATACCGTTATAGATGAAATTATAAATGTTTATGGGTCTGTGTATATAGAACTAAGCATTATGGTTAAAAGAGGTACGTTTTAATAAAGTAATTTGATTGTTTTTTGAAGTTCATGGATAAATGACGACATAAAACCGTTAACATCAAACAAAACACCAAGTTAAGAAATATGGCCTGTGCATAGAAATAAAAAAGCATGTTAAAAAAGTTAGAACTTAATAGCACCGTCTTTGGCAGAAATCACAGCATTTGAACACCTTCGGTTCCCAGGAAAAAGTCTTAAGTTTTTGTGGTTGAAATTTCTTCCACCCTTTTCTTTCTCTAAATTCAATGTTTACTTGGCTGTATGTTTGAGAATTTTTTGTTGTTGTTGTAATATCCACCTTCGTTTCATTTTTTAGAATCTTGTAAAAAATGTTTCTGAAGATTTCCCCTTTCTTTTTTTAAAAATCAAGTCTGCCTGTACCATATGCTGTTTTTGGACTTTTGTGTGGTTCCATTCCTCATGGTTTGTGCTAGAATATATTTTAAATAACCTTGAGAGGTTGAATTAAATGCTTCCACATCAATTTTTTTCTTAAGCTCTCCGCAATTGGTCCCTGGCTTTTAATGAACTGTACAGTTTATTTATTTTGGCTCATACTCATCGGTCAGAAATCTGGTCGTGGCTGTTTTATGGTTTAATTATGATTTTTTTCCAATTCTGCATAATGGCCCCAATGGTACCAAATACTTAGCAACTTGTTAATCCCCATTTTTATATTTTTATCTGATTATCAGGACCCCTACAGAATGAACACAGAGCAGGTATTATCTGGATAGTAGCTCAATCTCAGGACTGGTGATATTGACATAGTGGCAGGACCCAGACTGGTATTCTGGCATACTCAGCCGACCGTCCTTAGGGGCTGATGCTGTTGGACAATTTTTTTATTATTATTTTTTCTAAGAAACCAGCTCACAATTTGGAGGGGACAGCCCATTGCTCCATCTATAATATAGACTGTGCACTGTAGTAGGCCATACTGAAACGGGTGTGCAAAATAACGAGTAGCTTGGCCATTACTGCCTACATATTTAAAAATAAATTATAATATCCCAATAAAAAGTCTTCATGTTTCATGCTTCAGACACATTTCTTTTACCTGAACTTTTTTATGATGATTTGTAGGAGCGGTCTGCCTAAGCTTTGTTCAAACACAGTTGATCTGACATTCTAAATGGTATTCTTTTAGGTTTATCACTGTGACAACCACTACTATCAACGTCCCAAAGTTCTTGGGAACGTTCCATCACTCTGTGGTGTTATGTGATTATGAGTCTTTTCTGATTATTATCAAAAAAATTAAATGTAACTTTAAGATACTGAATAGAGTACAGCAATTATCATGGTTGTGTTTGGGATAATGGTTAAATACTTTCTTTAAGGTAATACATACATAAGTTATTGGCCGGTTGTGCTCTGCTATTATGGGCTGGTCTGAGCCATAAATGCCAGGGCAAAATTTTTTGTCCCGGTCCAGCCCTGTGTGGTGGTGGCATTTTAATGTGTTAAAGGTTTGCACATTCCATATTTGAACCAGACCCATACTGTCATTAAGCAAGACACTGTCATTAATACTGATGTTTTGTCAATCACATTCTTATTCTTAAACACACATCACAATTTCATTAAACACCATCATTTATGTTTACATTTGGTCATTTTAGCAGATGCTTTTGTCCAAGACAAACTTTGGACAAAGATTGGACAAACTTAATTAGACTCTAAATGACTCTAAAACGTCTTAAATAAACTATCACATCAACACAGACTCTACAAGCATGGGTGATATTGTAATGGTTAAAGAATATTATGTTATCATAAGTCTTAAACTACGTCAACAATATCAACATCGAATGACCCATTAATTAAGCTTCATTCATTTATTTACAGCCCTCAAAAATCCACAAAAGAAACTCCGAAACATCCCTACCCCAAAACCTATAAAAACCCCTTAAAATCAATTACTTCTCTTCAATTACTCTATTATGTTCTTAATTCAAGATTTCAAAACATTCCCTTACTCTGTTCTTAATACCGGTCACATATTTAATGTCTCCCCTCATTCATAAACATCTTACACAAAACTCTGAAACATCACTTAAAATAAATCACATTCCAATAACCATCAATCGCCTCCCTAATCTTCAACAGCCACCAAAATACGGGTCTCAAACATCCAATCCAAAAGTTGAATTACAACCCATAAACTCTCAATTACACGTTCAAACATCTCCTCAGTAAGAGCCCACTCTTAATTTCAACTCCAAACATCTCCATAATAAAACCACAAGAACACCTCAAGCACACACTGGCCTACTGAAGCTTTTAAACTACAATCACTAGTCTACCACCTTTACCTTAATTCCATGCTATTTTTGCCTGTCTTTTTAAACTTCTCTCTTCCAAATAACACATTTAAAAGGAAGTTCTACCTGTTTTTCTGTGGTTTCTTTTTGTTGAATGCTGAACCTCACACTTAAGTTACCGCACAATGCTAAAAGAAAAGAAGTCGTTATTTCCTGTAAGCTGAGCTGTTTCAGATATGGCACAGCAAATTTAACCTGAATATGTCATAAACAAACAGGCTATTAATACCAGCAGCTCTATTTCATGCAACATTCTCAATTCGTCATGCAAATTATTTTACCAGATTCATTTGACATTTATAGGTATACAGTCTGTAGTTCATCAGAGTAGAGCGGGATCAGAGCCCACCACTAACCTGCGTCCTTCTCTTTATGCAACAGAATATAATCCTAGCAACTGTAGCTTCAGATCCTGTTTAATAGCCCAACAACCCGGCAGTGCCGGGTCCATCCACCATCTGCTGACAGTCCTGTATCATCTGTTCTCTGCCACTGCTGTTCACACAATACTTTTTGCTGAAGTTTGAGCTGCATGTACAGTTTTTATGCAGATGAGCGGCATAAAAGAATCATAAACCTTTTTACTTAGAAACTGTCTCTTTATGACTGGGGTATTGTGTGTTTAAGCCATAAACTGAACAATACCTCACAGTTAATACAAAGTCGTTTTTTTGTTATCATCTCATCCTTTCCTCTGCTTCCTCTGGAACATTCTTCCAGTGTTCCATCTCTCCATTACATCTAATTGCTTTGGCTCATCATTCAACTTCCATGTGGCATTTTGTCTTCCTTCATTCCTTCGTCTTGTTCTATTATTCTGTCCCATCATTCCATCTTGTAGTTCAGTATTCATCGGTACATTTCATCACACTGCCTTGTCACTGTCTTTTATTGTAACATCATTTTATAACTTTGTTTCGGTTTTCTTAAATAACTGCAACTTGTCACCAAATTTAAAATCTTTAAATTTTTCATATAACAAAGTTTTTAAAAGTTAGAACATGGATAATAGCTTTAGTTTATATTGTCTGTATGCATGTAGAACATAAATCTGAAATTAAATACACCTTACCTTATGAATGCAGACGAACTGATGCAAATTTACACATCCATAACCTGCACGCACTCAGACAGAGGGTGTGTGATGAGCATGCAGATGAAAAGCGTGGCAGCAACAGGTGAAAAAAAAAGAGACAGAGAGGGAGCTGTGGAGGTAGAGGGTGAGAGAAAGGGAGTTAGACAGACAGAGAGAGAGAGACCAAGAGACCACACGCTTCACAATGCGCTCCTCTCAATGCATGTGCTCTGCTCTGCTCTGTGAGCTGACACACCGTTGACGTCAATGTCTCTGGTCATGTGACTTTAAAGCACCTATTAAAGCCGCTTTATAGTTTCCATGGTAACTGCCACTTACCACTTCTGATGTCATTTTCTGTTTGTATTAAAAGCATTCTTACAAAACCATAAACTTAGTTAAACACTAAAAATGTAGGTATGTAAAAAAATACTATATGTATACACTGTGTGAGTCAGCAAAGAACCAAAATATAACACCATTTTTTTATTTGACAGCTACAAGCATCTGTTTTGTGTTTTATCTTGTTCTGCTTATCATCTGTGCACTGCTCTTGGTTTCCACATTTTCATGTTATTAATGTTGTAAAATGTCGTTAATCTGTTAATCGTCTTCAATTTTATTTAGGTTTCTGTTCTGTTTTCAATTCCGTATGAGCAGTTTCGTTAAATAGATATGGTATCTAAATCATTCGTTCTGTTATGAATGCATTTGTACTTATGTCACTAATGTTTTATTTCTTATGTAAAGTTATCTGGCACTTTTTTTATGACTTTCCTGCTTCTGTGCTTAAGTTTATGGTGTTACATCGAACACCCCAACAGCAGTAGCCAGTAGCCAGACATGAACAGACACACAAGCAAATAGTCTTTCATCCCAATTCAACTGGCTCAATACAGTGCTGATGGCTTGCAGACTACATTCACCATTTTAGCACATTTTATTTTGCAGACAAATGTCGCCAGATGACATTAAATACTGCGTGTGTATCTTTTATTAATTTTTGCATTTGATCTTTGCACACAGTTACAATACTGTAATAGATAGATGTTTATTTTGATACATTTACATTATATTTACATTTAGTCATTTACATGCTTTAGAATGTGTTTTCTGAATTTTTGTAGAAACAGACATTTTTTTGTTTCAGCCTTTAGTCATTTAACTTGTTCAGTATAGAATCCTATTATTATCCTATTCTGTGTTCAGGACAGAGCGCTTCCCCGTGCCCATCCAGTGTAGAACATTTTGGGTGCTGGGCAAATGCACCCAGGACAGGGGGCCAATCCTTTGCTGGGCACAAAGTCACACACACTATACAGGTAGGGGCAATGTAGAGCGTCGTATTCACCTTGAACCTATTTTTTGGACAGTAGGGAGAATCCGGAGGACCTGGAGAAAACCCACACAGGGTAAACATGGAAACTCCACCCAGTTTGGGATTCGAACCTGAGAAGCGGATGTGCTAAGCACTAAGCCACCGTGCCACCCAGAAAAGAATCATACTTCTAGCAATTGATTTTTTTTCTTTACCCTTGTAGTATTAAAGTATTACGGTTGTCCGACTGATTCGATGATAGATCCATCCCAATGCTTTATAGTTGAAAATGTGATTTTTTTTCGTAAAATTTTGCTGACGTTTTGGCACAAACATTACTGCTGACCATTTTTTTTAATCACATATTTTCTCTGGATGTTCTATATAGTGTACTTTAAACAGGAGGTTGCATTATTAAGGTTGTCTTGTTATCACTCTTTTATGATAATTTAGTTTTAAAGGAATAACTACTGTTTAAAGACCAGTGTGCAGTAAAGGCTCCACTGATGGCTAGTCCGGTACAGAATGAGGTGTGCAAAACCTGGGGGAGGAGGAGGAGAAACCGGTGTAAAAGCACATTGTTCTCTCACATTGGAAGCAATGCTTACTGAAACATTTCAGTTCAATTCATTTTGTGATCCTTTTGTTGTAGCCGGAATAGAATAGAATAGAATGCAAACATTTTGAATTCAGAAATATAAACTATCATCCCCATCATCAACAAAGAGGAGACGCAATAAATCGGTTGACCAGACATTTATATTCATAAACCCTAAACTCTGCACCCAAATGAAACATTACCTAGCAATTTTTTTTTTCCTAAAATGGGTTAGTCTAGTTTTAAAATCTGCGATGATGTCAACACTTTGATGGCAGCAGTAGATCGTGTGTCATAGCTAAAAGGCTTGGTTGGAAAACCTTGCTGTCTTTGTATTACTCTGTCTGCTAAACATAAATCTGCACCATTCTACTAAAAAGGGCATGGGGATATAAAATAAATTAGATGTTTTCTACAGGAATCTAGACTAGAAACTTTTTCTGTGTTTACAAGTTAGTGACAGTACATTACAATTTAAATACTGCAACAGGACCAAATGAACCCTGAGGTTTATGTTGGTCGGTCAGATAGGCTCTAAATCTGGATGTTGATTCTAATAGTCTGATACATATGCTAAAATGTTTCTGCTTCAAATGGAAATAGTTAATAAAACAACGAGTCTTGGTCCTCATCAGGTTTTGACCATATACAAGGTTTGTTTTTTTTCTTGGCACTGCTGCTGTAGGTTGCTGTTTGAGAGTTCAGGCATTGAAAGTTGTAAAGCTGGTTTGAGACAATGCACTACTGTAGTAAGTGCTATATAAATAAACTTAAATAATCTTTATAGAACCTGATACACACCCTGATGGTCTCTGATCAAACTGATGAGCAGTTATAGTTATGGGTGGCATGGTGGCGTAGTGGTTAGCACGTTCGCCTTTCAGCGCTGTGGCTTCCTAGTTCGAATCCTAATCTGGGTGGAGTTTCCATGTTCTCCACGTGTCCGCGTGGGTTTCCGGTTTCCTCCCACTGTCCAAAAACATGGATTTAAGGTAAATAGTCTGTATGTGTGTGTGCCCAGCAATAGATTGGCACGCTGTCCTGGGTGTATTTGCCCAACACTCGAGACGTTCTCCCCTGGATGGGTATGGGGAACCCCCCCCTCTGTGACCTTAGTAGAGGATTTAGCGGAAGAGAATGAATAAATGAATTATCAGTCTTAGTTACTACTTTGTTAGTAATGCATGCGTAAAAGCGACTACACGTTTTCAAATAAACTCTGTGGAAGGTATAATAAAAAAAAACCCCAACATAATTGTTAATATTGAAAATGTAAAAATACATTTAAAGGCATAACTGTGTGACAACTGATTCATACAGAAATATGTGTGCAGCTGAAGACCAGGGGGAGGTGGAAGAAACGGGTGTAAAAGTGCCAATGTTCTCTCACATTGGAAGCCATGCTTACTTAAACAGATTAAACTCATCAAAGACTTGTCTCATTAGCCTTAAGTCACCTGTGTTTTTCTCCTTCGTTGCTACTTAAGACCTGCTGCATGTTTTCTTGCTGAGTCGTGTGTGTGCGTGTGCGTGTGTGTGCGCGCGCGCGCGCATGTTTGAATGTATGATGTTTGAAGTTCCCCTGCTGAATTGCCTACAGTTTTCAGGAACTTTAAAATGATTGTGTGTTTTAGGAAAAGCCATCTGAGAAATAAAACACCAAATAAGAAGCCCCCAACCTTTTTAGGAATTTTTCCAACTAGTTATGGAGCAGCACAGTTGGCATGTTCGCTCATTAGCACTGGTTTGAATCCTGATCTGGGTGGAGTTTCCATGTTCTTCCTGTGTCTGTATGGGGTTTCTTCCTCCCACATCCAAAAACAAGATGAGTTTGCTACTTTAAATTGCCCCCATGTGTCTCTGTGGGAATAAATTTGTGCCCAGCTATAAATTGGCGCCTTGTCCTGGGTGTATCTGACCAGTGCCTGAAACTTTCTCTCTTGGATGGGCATGCACGCCCCAACCTGGCCTTTTTCGACCTGTCCCAACCCCCGCGTGACCCTACTATAGAGTAAAGTGAAAGATAATGAGATGAAATCTTCTTTTTTTCTCAAGTAAGTTCCATGAAATGTGGTGGTGAAGGATATGGACTAAGAAATGGCACCAGGGTTAGAATAAAATACCAGGTGGCGGTTGTCACCGTAATGCAGTAAGCAAGCCAGAGGGTTATATTCGGATAAAAAGCGTGTAAGTCAGGAAGAGCAGATCCAAAGATTGTTCTAGAGGCCAGTGTCAAAGTAAAAGGAAACTACTGAAAGCTAATAAAGAAGGAAAGATAGAGGAATTGACTTACCATTTTTTTGGTTGACCAACAGCTGAGCTGCAGAGTTCTGGACCAGCTGAAGCTTGGTCATGCAAAAGTGGGTTCATCAAGCAAGTGCCTAAAATAAGAGCTCAGTGATATTTTAAGGGTACATAAGCTTAATAGGTGCATTTAATGCATTACATTGAAAAAGCAAAAATACTGTATTTTTATGATGTACACCAAAGAGAGTGTAATTCATGTCCAGATCTCTTTTTGTACGATGTCTGTATATATGTATTTATGTATGTGTGTGCTCATTACACACCACATTTTTGTTTAGCAGAGTGCATGACCTTTACTTTGATCTTTCATTTTGCATATCTTTTTTGCATGCACACAGAAAGGTGGTGGTTTATATGAACATATGAATGTGAATGAGAGTAATTCAGTTTTAACATGCAGCTTGAACAAAGCCAACTTGCAGGATTACACAGTTAGAAGTACTATTATCCCCTTAAGCATAAAGTTTGGTCATGAGGTTAAAATAAAACTGTACTTTATTATACAATATGTTATTGCATAATTTACCCAAAAAGACCAGTTAAACCATATCTAGATGATTTTTGTGTCTGTCTGCCTATTTTTTAAAATTAAGTACACCTCCTTTTACGTAGTCTATTTTATCCACTGACCAAAAAAGTTTTGGTTCAGTGGCTTAGTGGTTAACACGTTCACCTATCAGTGCTGGGGATACAGATGTGCAGACCACGGCCTGACAATTCTCTTCTGAAATAATAAAGGAGTTGCTTGAAAGAAGTTGTTCTGATTATATTTAACAGATCTTTTAAATCTAAGTATTAATCTAAGCTTTAATGTTAATATCACAGGTTTGGAAGTCACCCAGGTTGAGGACACTACTGCATTCTAGATCATCACAGATGCTGGCTTTAGCACCTTTTGCAAAAAACATACTGAATGGTCTCTTTATATTTTGACAATATTTAATTGACCAGAAGATGAGATAATGAGTTTTTTTTTTTTTTTTAAATGTGCTTACAGTTTACTCTAAAACACCTTTTCAAGTTTTGGGTCTGCATTTCCTGAAGCAGCAACTGGTTACAGTTCTGTTTAGTTCACCTGGCTATATCAATCACAGTATAAAGACAACAGGTTGTGGCTAGAATTATTGTCATTAATAAAATACAAATAAATTGTAAATAAATTATTTGTATTTGTTTTATGAACTCACCTCAGCATTTTAGAACTAAGATTAATGGGGGACAATTTAAAGATGGGGCAGTAGATGTAGATCAGGCAATTTAAAGCAAACAATTCACCTTGAATTCATGTTTTTGGATTGTAGGAGGAAACGGAAGACCCTGGTGAAAACCCACTGAGACACAGGGAGAACATGAAAAGTCCACCTAGATCTAGATTCTAACCTCGACGGCATTGAGAGGTGATTATGCTAAACACTAAGACACTGTGCCACTCCTGAGAAATACCTATTGCTTAAATAACACATGTTTAATGGTGGTCCTTTAGGGGTCTTAACTATGAGAGAATTGAGGATAAAACCATAGTTACAGAAACAGGTGGACTACACTATGTAGTTATAGAACTAAAAAGTACATCACTATGTGAAAGTAAATAACTGAAGTAGCATAAATGTGAATGTGTGTCAGACAATGTGGTGAACATCTGTTTATGCTCTCACACTGTGGGGCCAAATTGGTCCCCAGAATGTAAATTATTCAAATGATGGGTAAGATCAGGAATATGAATTGGTGTATAGTATTGGTAATGGTAAAAGTTTTTACCTATTTATTTGACCAGTTGAGGGACCCTGGAGAAAACCCACACAGGAAAAACATGAAAACTCCACCCAGATCTTGATTCGGATCTAAATCTCCAGTGCTGAGAGGTGGACGTGTTGACCACTAAGTCACCTTGCCTCCCAGGACAGAATCATACTTCAAGTAATTAATTTTTTCTTTACTCATGTAGTATTGTAGAATTATGGCTGTTCGACAGATTCAGTGATAGATTCCTCCCCATGCTTTATAGTGGTGAATGTGTGTCAGACAATTTGGTAACATTTTGGGGAACAAAATCTGTTCATACACTCACACTGTGGGGGCAAATTTGTCCTCAGAATGTAAATTATTCAAATTTTAGGTGATGGGTAAGATCAGGGATAGGAAAAGGTTAGAGTCTAGTATTAGTTATGGTTAGTTTGGCTAAGTGTCTATAAAATGCATAAAAATAAATGTAAAGTCTTTACAATGCATGACTGTGTGTGAGAGAGAGAGAGAGAGAGAGAGTTAATGTGGGAGGTTAAAGGAGTATGTGAGCATGAGCCGAACTGATAGATTGTCAGTGAGGGACAGTGGGTGTGTGTGAATTACATTGTGAGTGTCTGTGAGTGTGTTACATCATTGTTCATGTGCATGATTTGATCGTTCTGGAACACACGGTGCTCAGTTGAACGTTGGACCGTTGCCCATTCTGGACTAATACAAGCTTATAGCTGCTCAACAGTCTGTTGTAACCACTGTCTGTTGCAGAAAGATCTGGGCTTTAAGAAGGTACACTATTCCATCATGTGCAGACTACAGCCTGACATTGTCCATCTGAAATAATAAAGGAGCCAGAAATTGTTCTGATCATATTAAACAGATCTTTTAAATGGGAGTATAAATCTAAGATTAAATGTTAATATCACAGGTTTGGAAGTCACCCATGCTGAGGACACTACTGCATTCTATATCATCACAAATCAGCATCCACACCATTTACAAAAAATATACTGAATGGTCGCTTTCAATTTTGACAAAGGATACAATATTTAATTGACCAGATGAGAAAGAGGGTTTTTTTTTGTTAATGTCCTCACAGTTTACATTGGAGTCTAAAACACATTTAAAGTTTCAGGTCTGCTTTTTATTT
>JAOUQT010305034.1:0-15600 GCA_025769995.1 Xyliphius kryptos | reverse complement strand
AAATTCGACTTATCCTTGTCTTTCACTGGTGTAGTTGGATGGTCTACAATTTAGCACTTTTCTTTTTTAATGGAAACCTAAATGTTTTAACAGTCTGTCCGGGAGAATGTGATCTTCGAATGAATAATTCTTCAATAATAAGTGATCTTGTAATTACATTAATGTTTCCATGTTCTGTTATAATTCTACTGTACACTGGAGTGTTTATAATCGCTAGGAAACATGCAAATGCAATCAGAGAGATCAATAATCTCACACGATCTCACACAAACTCCATCAGGTCTGAAAGAAAAGCAGCCAAAGTGTTTGGGATTTTAGTGGCTGTGTTTCTGACTTGTTTAATGCCATATTATATTTACACTTTATTAACAAACTTAGCAGATATGAAAATTGAAGGTTATCAGATAGTCTTGATTGTGGTTTATTTTAATTCAGCTATTAATCCGGTTATCTATGCCCTGTTTTACCGCTGGTTTAGGGTGTGTGTTAAATTTATTGTCACACTACAAATACTCCAGAATGATTCTTCATCAATTAATGTTCTAATTTGAGTATCATTTTACTTGTTAAATTTAAAATTACAACACTTTGGATTAGGGGCAGTAGGCTGTGTGACCTGAAGATTCCCAGTTGGATTCCCGTTTCCACTATGTCCTATGGCTGAAATGCCCTTGGCCAAGGCATCTAATACCAATTGCTCCCCACATGAGCTCACTTTACTTATTGTGAATATATACAGTACAGGCCAAAAGTTTGGACACACCTTTCAACCATTCAATGCGTTTTCTGTATTGTTACGACTATTTACATTGTAGATTCTCACTGAAGGCATCAATGTGTTCATTCATAGTTTTATGCCTTCAAGTGAAAATCTACAATGTGTGTCCAAACGTTTGACCTGTACTGTATGTGTGTTTTTTTTCACTGTACGGCTGGGTTAAATGTAAAGGGCAAATTACTCAAATTAGACAAAATAGATTACTTTGTTTAAATATTAAGTATCATTGTAAAAATTATAAACCAGAATTTGTTCATGAAAAAGTATCATATGACAAATGTGTTTTTTAATAAGCACTTTAACAAATTAACAAATATCAATTGTGCAATTTCCATTTGATTAATCATATGCGCAATATTTGCTGTTGTTCAAAATGTTGTCTTACAATAACTACATATTCATTTAGTCATTTTATGTGCAATACTTGTTGCTGTGCAATATGTTATGTAACAATAACTACCCATTCATTCAGTCATTTTATGTGCAATACGTGTTGCTGTGCAATATGTTGCATTTTATGGAGTTTTTCTATTGTTCATTCTCAACTGTCATATGCGTAACTGTGAATCTTGTTTTTTTATTTTGTATATCCAATTTTAAACCTTTTAAACTTTCCATTTGCTGTCCTTTTGCTGCTGAGCATGCAGGTTTTCTCACATGGGACGAATAAAGGCTTATCTTATCTTATCCATCCATCCATTATCTTCCGCTTATTCCTCTACTAGGGTCACGGTTTGCATATTGCAAAATGTTAATTGTTTCTTAATTAGTCTCTTATTTTTATTAATAAATTATGAAAAGAACACCCTGAACTGGTTGCATCGCAAGGCAGACTGACACATTTAAGCGGATGCTCACATTTAGGCACAGTTCATTTTGCACCTTAGCATGTGTTTGGACTTGGCTTTACACACACAGACACAAAAAATTATGTGCTAAATCCATACAGACAAAATCATCAAACCCAGGACCTTCTTAGTTTGCATTACGTCATTACACTATTGTGCAACCTTATTAATGTGTTTTTAATAGCTAATATTCAAAATATATATATATGTATATTTTGCCTACACCTAAATACTAACTTGAAATGTTAATCTTAAAGTGTTTATTAAAAATGAATATTTTTTTATCACACAATATTAACCAGGCTGCAGTGGGAGGCACGGTGGCTTAGTGTTCGCCTCTCAGTGCTGAGGATTCCCGGATCGAATCCAGAGCTGGGTGGAGTTTCCATGGTCTCCCCATTTCCTCCCTCAGTCAAAAAAACATGGATTCCAGATAAACTGAATGCTCTAAATTGACCTGTATAGTCTGTGGTTGTGTGAGTGAGTGTGTGGCCAGGGATAGATTGGTACCCTGTCCCCATTAGTATCTGCCCAGCGTCAGAGATGTTCTTCCCTTAATAGGCATGGGGAACCCCACCATGACCCTAGTAGAGGAATAAAGGGAAAATAATTGTTCCGGTAGCAGATCTATCCAATAAACTGCTGTGGATGTCATATAAGACTTAAACTATTATCAAACATTAATAATTACTTTTCAAAAAAAAAATTTGATTTATCTTTCAATCTATAGAGTACAATTATTGAGGTTTTTGAACATTTTATTAATATACCCTGAAATAAAAATAAAACTTGCAAACTAACGGCATTATATTAATTTAATTATTTTGATATATATTTTTAGGATATATAAACCCTTCCCTCTCTCTTATTAACCTTTTCCACACTTCCAGAAATACTTCATAAGCTCTTAAAGACATTCTACACTCTTAATGTAATTTTAACACATACTGTATAGTATGGGGCAAAATCCCAAAATACAGCAATAGTTTTGCGATATAGAATTAGATATACATTTAGTATATCTAAAATTACTAATGTGGGTCCTTGAGCAAGGACCTTAACACTAATTGCTTTAGAGAAAAGTGTCAACTAAATGACCAAATGTAAATCTAAAGAAAAACCTTCAGTGAAGCCACAATAAGTAAACAATGATATAGTGAGGAACCCCTGTAATCTTAAAAAAATTAATTTGTAAAATGGAATACTGTCTAATTACAGTTATGGTCCACAAAGATACATCAGCAAAAACTCTATATCATAAAAATACAATTCTGCCTATCTAAGTATTAATAAATAACTGAGTAGATAGTTACTTTTAGGTATATGTTTATCCCTATAGTCTACTTCATCTTTTATGTTTAAATACATAAAAGCAATTATGCAAATAATATTCAGCATAAATAATGCAAATGTTTGTTTAAACTGGTGCAAATTGTTATATGCCTACACAATCAGAAGACACAATATTGTATATCTCTTTAAATGATTGGGGTCATATATCATGAAAACGACTGGGCATAGTAAAGCTCTTAACAAATGCCAGATGTTCTGTATTGCATCGCGCACATTTTTCTCCACATTAGACTAATCAAATGAATCTGCATATACATCTCCACTACCCTCCATGCAAAGCATATACACCACCTCACTCTCTTGAAAAGCAATAACAATTGCTAGTAATACAAATCACCCTGCACACAGTAAGTTCAACATGCTCCCCTCTTGAAGAAGATACAGAAGTCTTTGTTCTAACACCACAAGACAACTGGAAAACTAAGGAAATAACACCCCCACCCCATTGCACACATGCACACAAGAATTCTCTTTGGCACGATTATGCCTTTTAGGCAAAGACACTATCTATATGTTCCGCTATCTATTAAATCCTTGGAATGTAACCGAAAAGTATAATACATAAAGAACCAGGTTTACCTTAATTCCTCATTATTTCTGAGACATGATTTTTTAAGACTATATATTATAATATATGACTCGAGTAAACAAGCAAAGACTGTCAAATACTTTCCAGTATCTTAAATCCTTAAATTTTGCTTTTGTACTAACGAAGTTGTGGAGTTACTCTGAAAAACAGGTATACTGCTCATTATTACTGCAAAAATGTTTTGGTTTTTTTTTTTAAGTTAGTGGAAAATAACTAGATATAAAATAAAACTAAGAAAAAAAAAATCACATAGATTTAAAAAAAAAAAAGATGTACAAATCACTGAGATTTAAACGGCTTATTTAACTTATTACATTATACACAAATACCAAGCAACAGCACATCAGTTGTATTTTTCCAGTTCATGGTGGCTGCTCCAAAACCCCCCACCTGCAACAGTCCCTTAAGGGCATAGAGTCTAAAACAGTGTCCCAACAGCCCCACAGCTACCCTTGACGCCATGCTATAAAAATCAGTTCGGTCCACAATTTACTTCAGCAGGGTTGTAGTATCTCCCTGTTAATATTTTTTTTTATTCTGCAGGCTTTTTAAACAGTATTAATGAACCTTTCAGAGCTAAATGAGTCGGATCGCTGTCTCAACGTCTCCTGTTCAGCGAGATCCGAATCTTCTGCACTTTATACTCTACTGTATGAATTTGCTGCTGCTGTGGTTCTGTTTACAGTGTGTGGAAATCTGCTTGTCATCATCTCAGTTTTTCATTTTAAGCAGCTTCACACGCCAACCAACATGCTCATACTGTCTCTTGCTATAACAGATTTTTTAATTGGTGCTTTACCAATGTTTCCCACGTTTATCTGGTTGATCGAGTCCTGCTGGATTCTTGGGTCTAGCACCTGCATTGGTTTCCTAGTGGCTGGCTTTTTTCTTGTTTGCTCATCAATATACAACATTGTCCTGATTGCAATGGATCGATATTTTGCCCTCTCAAACCCGTTCCTCTACACAAACATCATGTCCTTAAGGAAAATACGAGTCATTATATTTTCTCAGTGGTGTGTGTGGTTGGGTTACAGTACAACAATTTTGTATTTTAACGGAAAATTTAATCTTTCTACCGTCTGTCCTGGAGAATGTTACATCATTCTGAATGATGTTTCGGTAATCATTGATTTTGTTACGACACTTATTTTGCCATGTTCTGTTATAATTATATTGTACACTGGCGTTTTTGTGATCGTTAAAAAACATGTCACTGCAATCAGAAAGATCAATAATCTCACACAATCTCAAAATTACACAAACTCTATCAGATCTGAAAAAAAAGCAGCTAAAGGGCTCGGGATTTTAGTGGCTGTGTTTCTAACTTGTTTACTGCCATATTTTATGTATAATTTCCTTTCAAATTTCACTGAACTAAAACTAGAAGGTATTCAGATAATCATGATTGTGGTTTATATTAATTCCATGATTAATCCAGTTATTTATGCTCTGTTTTATCCCTGGTTTAAAAGGTGTGCTAAAATAATTATGTCCCTGCAAATATTAAAAAAGGATTCTTCATTAATTAATGTTCTGTTGTAAAACAAAACGGTTTACCTGTTAATATTGAAATTTTAACACTGGATGTTTAGTGCTTGTTGAGACAATTGCCAATATTGCTCATGGATTCATTTTATCAAACCAAATTTGAAAAAAAATATATGAATGCAAAGTAGATGTACTCTTTCATGGCAACTTTTCATCCATCCATTATCTTCTGCTTATTCATTTACTAGAGACATGTTGGGGTTACCACTCGCTCACACATCCGCACATCATACAGGGCAATTTAGAGCATTCAATTTACCTGGAATCCATGTTGTTGTCTGTGGAAGAAAACCGGAGAACCCGGAGAAAACCCACATGCACACGGGGAGAATATGAAAACTCCACCCAGATTGGGATCCAGAACCCCTAGCGCTGAGAAGCAAATGTTCTAACTACTAAGTCACAAGGTTCTGATGAGCTCTGATAAACACTGTTTAAAAATGGTGTGTTGAATTTGTATGTTTTCACAGTTTTAATCAAAAAATAAGAAAACAACAACCAACTTTAAAAAATAACACAACAGTAATGTTCCGAGACAAAATGATAAAAGGCATCAACATAATATAAGACATAACATATTTTTTAAGAACTAAGTCAACTAAATAAATATATATATTTTTTGCTCTTCAGAGAACATTGCAAATAGATAAGATAAGACAGAGCCACCATAAGCTTTTTTGTAAGACATCTAATTAAATGCCAACAGGCAGGTTTTTTTACACACTCCCTCTTCAGTGATTGATGTTTTGTCTTTCAAAAAAAATAAATGTCCTTATTGTATCATTTACATAATTACAATTTAAGACTTTATTTTTTCATGTAAATCTGCAATTTAAGTGATTACAAAATCATTGCTCTGATTTTGCATTCAGCACACCATATAATTGATCTTACAATAATCTCACACAAAACTAAACAAGGGAAATGGTGCTTACAGTCGGTTATTGTTTACTTCAATGCAAACAAGGCATTTTAATAAGAATAAACAGATACTTTTTGACGGAAGTGAACAAACATCCTGACATGAACCAAACCTCTGCCGGCCCACGTGAAGTAACGTAATGTTCCCCAGAGTAAAGACGGAGACGCACAAGGAGACGCTAATAAACATAATGAGTAATGAACTGGAGATGGGCAGATGACAGCAAAAACACACACACACAAAAAAAATCTAAAGAATACACAGGTTAGCCACCAGCATAGACAATAAAGTCAAAAATATAAATCTTGATCAATGACCTGCAAACAATCTCTAAAAAATACAACTTGCTTGTGTTCATTTAAAATTGTTACACATCAAAGTGCAGTGCAAAAAAGATGACCTAGTTCAGAACTTTAAACCCCTTGTTTCCAACACAAAAACTTGGTTTTCTAATTACAGTGTCTTATATTACACTTTTAGGTTGTAAATAATGGAAATTATCCATGTAAATAATGGATATTATTTAATCATGCTCATTACGTTTGTCGCTGTATGGTTTCTTAATCTGTGCTTGAGTGATACCTCACATATTTTTGGCATTATTAACTCTTGTTGGATTACTGCGTGTGTATTATATTAGTTGGCAGTTTTCTTGTAGGCGTATCCATGTGTAACATCATGCATCTTGCATCCTTATTTATTAATTACCCTTATATCTTCAATAAATAAAAGTTTTTTTTAATATTTTGATTTTAACACTGTAGATTATGTTTTAGATGCTATAAGGATTACAATACTTTATTCATTTATAATCTTCCGCTTATTCCTTTATGAGGGTCATGGGAGGATACAATAATTAAGACTGAAAAATGCAAAATACACTTTTGGACTTTTAAAAGTTACAAAAAAAGTATTCTAAAACTGCAGAGGTCTGTGTGTAGCCTTTTTTGTTGGAAAAAAGATGGGAAAAATTAGTCCGTCAACAATATTACAAGGTTTTCTATTTAAGTCATACTCCTAATTGACTCACACTATAATTTAAAAGCGAGTATTTTTTAAATGCATTTTAAACATAAAATAAAGAATAAAACATGACAATATAATCATATTCAACTCAACATACAAAATTAAATAAAAAGATTTCACTGCATGTCAGAAATAGTTTTGTTACAGTTCTATTAGTTTTAGTAGTCTTCTGCTACACAGTAGGGTATGGAGCTTCTACTGTGAGATGTAATAATCATTCATTTGTACTACTTTGGCTGTAATATGTGATCATTCCTTTTGGATTAATGAAGTGATTAGGTATGTAGGGGCTATCAGAGTACTTTCATACAGTATGATCTGGTCTATTTCTATTTGGTTAGGGGTCCTTGTTTCAGCAAGACCTCTATTATTTGTCTCTTGTGGTTCTGACTCATGTAGATGGGTTCATGCCCTGTAACAATACGGACCCTATTTTAGGGTTTTTCGAGCCATCTACCGTGCACAGCACATCTAAGTTTAGGGCTTTTCAATGTGTCCTTGTGACCACGGGACAGAAAGAGTTGTGGTGAAGAGAATTTGCCGCAATGACTGGAATGTGGCATTTAAAAAGCTACACCAGCCAGCAGATTATGTTGTACGTTTCAATATGTGAATAAAGCCCATTCCTGTGCGCTGAAAATCTTATAGTCAATCCTGATTTGTTATCAACCAGCAGTACAACCTCTG
The DNA here is from genome assembly GCA_025769995.1 of Xyliphius kryptos. Classification (NCBI taxonomy): domain Eukaryota; kingdom Metazoa; phylum Chordata; class Actinopteri; order Siluriformes; family Aspredinidae; genus Xyliphius; species Xyliphius kryptos. The sequence continues at coordinate 7,846 of JAOUQT010305034.1, read as the reverse complement.
AACAGTACTGTATATGGCCAGAATTAGGATAAACTATTTTAGAGGAATAGTTTTATATGTTCCTTATCAAGTAATTTAGGCCCTTGCAATGAAGTATGACATCACATTGTGGCGACAGTCATGTGGGTTACGTGTGGTGGAAGTACACAGCATGCTTTGTGGCCATACTAAAGACTGTTATGTGTTTACGTGTTTTATAATGTTTAGATACGGTCTGTCCGAAAGCGGGTCATGCGAGGTAACTGAACTTGTTTGTGCTGTGCTTGTATGAGGCTTTGGTCATTCAGGGAGAAAGGTACTATTTTGGAGAAATGTGTTCCATGATGTATCTTTCCAGCTTGAGTAGCCATGTAGTTTTAGTTTTAAATGAAAAGATAGGGTATGTCTTTTCTTGCTGTTACCGTTGCCATGCTGTTGGCTGGAACATGTTCCAATAAAAAGCGATCATGTTGGTAATGGCAACCCATGTCCAGATCTCTTCTTCTTCGCCGTGGTTTGCCACAATATAATCAGGGTGTCAAATTTGGGGGCGTTGTCATGTTTTGCAAAATATATAAAGCTGTTTATTTTAACTTCAGTGGGGTTATAATGTTACCATGTAGGTAAAAAAAAGTCTTTGTTGGCTTTATAAACAGAATTAATAAAAACTTAACTGTTGAATCAGATGGATCGCTGTCTCAACTACTCCTGTCAAGTGAGTTCTAGATCTCCTGCTAATTATATACTGCTGTATGTATTCGCAGCTGCTATGGTTCTTTTCACAGTGTGTGGAAATCTGCTGGTCATTATATCAGTTTTTCATTTCAAACAGCTTCATTCGCCAACCAACATGCTCTACTGTCTCTGGCTGTAACGGACTTCTTAATTGGTGTGTTAATGATGTCTCCTGTATTTATCTGGTTTATCGAGTCCTGCTGGATTCTCGGGTCTGCTTTCTGCATATGTTGCATATTAGTTGGCAGTTTTCTTGCAAACGTATCAATATATAACATCGTTTTGATTGCAGTGGATCGATATTTTGCTCTCTCAAACCCGTTTCTCTACACTAACATCATGTCCCTACGGAAGATGCAAATTACTATTTTTTCTCAGTGGTGTATATGGATGGTCTACTGTTCAACACTTCGATATTTTAATAACAACTTAACTGAATTTACATTTTGTCCTAAAAAATGCTACGTTTTTTTGAATGACGTTTCAGTAATCTTCGATTTTGTAACAACATTATTTTTTCCATGCGCTGTAATAATTATACTGTACACTGGAGTATTTGTGATCGCTAAGAAACATGCCACTGCAATCAGAGAGATCAATAATCTCACACGATTACAAACTAACAAAATCTCCATCAGGTCTGAAAGAAAAGCAGCTAAAGTGCTCGGAATTTTAGTGGCTGTGTTTCTGGCCTTATTTAATTTACAGTTTATTATTAAACTTTACCAATTTTAAACTAGAGGGTATCCAAATAGTTATAGCTGTAGTTTATATTGATTCTACTTTTAATCCGGTTATATATGCTCTGCTTTATCCCTGGTTTAGAAAATGTGTTAAAATAATTCTGTCTCCGTAAATATTTAAAGTGAATTCTTCATTAACTAATGTTTTATCATGAATAACAAATTGAATGTTTAATCTGTTGATATTAAAAATTGTCAAGCAGAAATATATGTATTATAATATTATAGGGATCATATATTTTAACCCAATGTAATATAGAATGTGTCTTCTAAAGTTGCATGACAATTATTGTTAGTTATATTGTTATAGAGAATTGTGGCAGCTTTATATGTTTCATTTAATAAATTAATGCTATTTTGAAATATTTAAGTGTAAATACAAAATGATATATTATATTGTAATTGGAAACATTTAATATGAACCCTATATATTCTTTTTATTCAAATATTTTGTGATGTAAGTATAAAGCTTGTGGGCACATTCCTCCTGTTTTCAAACAAAGTTCAGGTAAGCAATCCATCTCCACTAAGCGCTGACTGTAACAAACAAAAAAGAAATATGTTCATTATTTTTTTAATAATGTCTTTTACTAACAATATTTATGGGTCATTCTGGAGATAATCCCAGCTCTCATAAACTGAAATGTGGGGAATGTTCTGGGCATGTTCTATTGCAAGTCAGACTACCAAACACATTTACACATACACGGACATTCACAGTTCACCTTCTTGCATGTCTTTGGACTGTGGAGAAAAAAAACTAATATCGGAGACTATACACACAAACTCCACAAAGACGGGCCCTCGTCTGTCCTATCAAGAACTGAACCTAGGACCCTCTTTGCAACACAATTTAAAGTAATATCATTTTAGATGTTATTATATTACTAAATCTAAAATGTACAATTAAAGATCAGGTTATTATATTGAAAATTAAAAAAATAATAACATTTTAAACCCTAAATGTGTAATAAATGACTAAATTAAATATGTATAACACATGACTAACTAAAATAAGTTTCATAAGTACGGCATTTTTCTAAATATCTTTTGACTACTTTGTTTTTTTTTTTTTATTTTAGTTTTTTTTATTTTGCTAAACTACAAGTTTGCTTATTACAAATGTTCCAGACTTAAATTGATGGGCAAAGGGTAAAACGATTATTTTTCATTAGTTGTATTTCTTTGACCAATTCATTGTTGTTGGAACAATTCCAAGCTTGCTAATTTGTTTTATGACAGTTTTTCTACAGGGATGAACATTTAATTATTTTTATTTATATTTAGCCTATATTATTACATAAATGGAAAATTTGAGAAAATACATTTACTAAAATGTATGTATATCTGGTAAAAAGGTGACCTAAAAATGTGTACAATGTTTTGACTCAAGTTGTCACAAGTCAAATGTTCATCTTCTTCTGCTTAATCCTTTAATGCTTTAAAGGATGCTTTATGACTATCCAGGGAAGAATTCATCAGGAGCTGGGCAGCCAGGAAAGGGGTCCAATTCATCACTGGGTTACAAACTCACTTTTGTGTTTTAATGGGACCCTTAATTTATTTACAGTTTTACTGTTGGTTTAGAACATGTGTTAAAATAATTATCACTCTGCAAATCCTTCAACTAATACAGCTGATAGAACCAACGGGTTCATCATTAATTATTGATCTACCTGAATTAATGAAATGTGTTTTAAAAATAGGATTTTAACAACATAGATTTTGTATTTGATGAGACGTCAGCCTTTATTTCAAGGATTCAATAATTAGGGTTCATCCTGGAAAATGACATAGGCACCATGAAAATAAAACTGATAATAATAAAATATTAATATATAAAAATATTAAAATATTTAAACATTATTTATTTTTGGAGAGTTCTGTAGCCTACATGTTATAACATCTGTGAAGTGTCAGTGGAAGTTCAAGTGTTAGTGTTCTCCAGTGATCTCTAGTTTGTGAACATTGTGAAACATGTTCATTGCACAACTATTGATTCAAAAATCAATGATCATAAAGAGGCCTTAAAATGTAATCCCATGGGACAATCATCTGTGTCAAAGTAAACATCTCGTTTTTGCTTTCAAAATGATCATGTTATAATAAATCACGTCGTTACCACTCCCCCCGGAAAGAAACTAATATTGTTCAAACAAACTATTGTTGTTGACAGGAATATAAATTCATGACTGTATTTTTAGTTATATTATTACTATTTTTATTAATAATTATTAATTATATACCTTGTTTTACTTATTAGTTACTGACAAACATGGTCTGTGTAACAATTAGTTTTTTTGTGTTGTCCCTAATGAAATTTTTTATTTAAAAGATGGAAAAAAAAAATAAGTCAGAAAAAGAAAAAGGTTTCCATTTAAGTCAAAGTTCTTTTGATTTGTTTTCAACATCATTATATACAGTCTAGTATTTTATAATTTACTACTTAATACTATGGGCCCTATTTTGGAGCTCTGCAGCAAGCAGACTGCCCTTTGAAATGGGATGCTGAAGGTCTACTGGCCAGTTTGTGTAAAGTTACAGAATTAAACAGGAAAATACGGTAACTTTTAATTTCTTTTTTCTTTTACAGTGACATGCTCTGGTGCTATATTGTTTAAAAAAAAACATTTTGCTCAAAGCACATTCCCTGCTGTAACTTACCTATACTTTGTTAACGGGCTGTTAATGAGTTCATTAACTAGATCAAATATGTTTAAAAGCAAGAAAACTTCTAAACAGTACAGTGCCAAACATTGTTCTAGAAGAAAAAAAGCACGATGGCTATGCAGTAATATGCAGGTCCCTCTCTCAGTAATGGACCAAGATTTGAATCCCGATCTGGAACCATGTGGTTTTTCTACAGGATTCCAGCCACAATCCAAAAACATGAATTTAAGGTGAATTTGTTCTTTTAAATTGTGTGTGCCTGTGATGGACTGGCCCATTGTTCTGAGAGTCTCTCCCCCCTGTCCAAAACGTCCTTCCTTGGAAGGGCATGTGGAACCCCCTCGCAACCCTAATAGAGGATTATACAGAAAATAATGAGATATGATGAAATATTCTTGATGGTGGATTACAATTAAATGGGTTTAACATTAATAACCTTTACAAAGCAACTGTAGGGCCTTCAAGAAAGAACCTTAATCTCCAGCTACTTGTATTGTGTTTGTTAAAGACATTTTATGGATAAAGAGCATTTATGGATATGTCCAGCCAGGAAGGCATTTAGAACATAATAAAGGAGCAATCTTGTAGTTTGCTCTGTTTGTATATATTAAGCATTTGCAAGCATGACATATCATCAGTGTGTCAAATTTGGGGGAGTGTCAAGTTTTGTAAAATATAAATAGCTGTTTGGTTCATTTTTATCTCAGTTGTAATGTTACCCTGTGGTTAAAATTGCCTTTGTTTACTTCATAAACAGTATTAATGAATCTTTCGGAGTTGAATCAGATGGATCCATGTCTCTACGTTTCCTGCCACGTGAGTTCTACATCTCCTGTACTTGATATTCTGCTGTATGTATTTGCTGCTGCTGTGGTTCTGTTCACAGTGTGTGGAAATCTGCTCGTCATTGTTTCAGTTTATCATTTCAAACAGCTTCATACGCCGACCAACATGCTCATACTGTCTTTGGCTGTAACAGATTTTTTAATCGGCGCTTTAGTGATACCGCCTGTATTTATCTGGGTTATTGAATACTGCTGGATTCTTGCATCTACTTATTGCATGTGTACCATTTTTGTTGGCAATATTCTTGCAAACATATCCATATATAACATCGTTCTAATTGCTGTGGATCGATATTTTGCTCTCTCAAATCCGTTCCTCTACAGTAAAATCATGACCCTACGAAAGATACAAATTGCTATTTTTTCTCAGTGGTGTATATGGATGGTCTACAGTTCAACACTTCTGTATTTAAATAAGAGCTTAAATATATTTATAGTCTGTCCTAAAGAATGCTACATTATTTTAAATGACCTATCAGTAATTGTGGATTTTGTAACAACATTATTATTTCCATGTTCTGTTATTATAATACTGTACACTGGAGTGTTTGTGATCGCTAAGAAACATGCCACTGCAATTAGAAAGATCAATAATCTCACACGATCTGAAACACACAAAATCTTCAATAAGTCGGAAAGAAAAGCAGCTAAAGTGCTTGGAATTTTAGTGGTTGTGTTTCTGACATTTGTACTGCCCTATTTTATTTACAGTTTATTATTACAATTTACAGATTTAAAACTAGAAGGTATTCAGACAGTTATACTTGTGATTTATATTAATTCCACTATTAATCCCATTATTTATGCTCTGTTTTATCCCTGGTATAAAAAATGTGTTCAAATAATTTTGTCGCTGCAAATATTTAAAAAGGATTCTTCATTAACTAATGTTTTATCCTAAATTACAAACTGAATGTTTACCTACTTGCTAGATCGCAATTCTTCATGCTGGATGTACTGTATGATAATATCATTGTGGGGATCTATTATTTCAAACTGGTTAAATGCAAAAGTCTAAAGTTGCATGAAAATCATTAAATCAGCTAAAGATATATAAATAAATTGGGGTCTATTGATTGTTTATTACAGCATATATTCATTCTAAATTGTGGTGAATAACTATGGTATCTAATAATGGCAATGTTGACAACTTGAAATATTTATGTCATAATCCATAATCCAAAATTTATGTCATAATTCAAATATCAAATGTAATTTAATATCATTTAATATAAATCATAATTAATAAATCCTATGTGATTTGTGAAACTATCAAATTCTTTTTTGTTTAAATACATTACCTAAACAATGCTCAGGTAAGCTATCTATCTCCTGCTGAGAGACCAAAATGATTTATAAAAATAAAAAAAGGAATATGTTCATCCTTTTCAACATTCTCGGCAGTTCACCTTCTTGCATGTCTTTGAATTGTGGGGGGAAAAAATGTTATACCGGAGACTATACACACAAACTCCACAAAGACTGACCCTTGTTTGTCCTATCAAAAACTGAACCCAGGACCTTCTTTGCAACACAATTCAAAGATATCAATAATGTAACTTAAATTTAAACTTAAACCACATGTTAAAATGTGACCTAAAACTTGCTAAAAAAAAATAAAATAAAATAAAAAAAATAAAAAATAAATAGAAGCCAAAAAGGCATTTTGAAAACTGAACTTTGAAACTTCAAAGTTCAGTTTTCAAAATGTCTTTTGGCTTCTATTTCTTTTTTTTTCTTTTTTGCAAGTTTGCTTGTTATAAATGTTTTAGACTTAAACTGACGGGCAAAGGGAAAAACTATCCGTTTTTTGTATTAGTTGTGTTTCTCTGACAAATGTGTTGTTGTTTGAACCATTACAAGCTTGCTATTTTGTTTTCAAGACACTTTTTCTCCAGGAATGTATATTTAACTCGTTGCATTTCTATTTAATCTATAAGATTACAAAAATGTGAAAATTTGATGAAAATATATTTACTAAAATGTCTGTAAATCTGTTAAAATGTCACCTGAAAATGTACACATAATTTTGTAAGTATTTCTTTAAATGTGGCTACTGATTCCAAAATGCAAACCATATAATAGACATTGACAAAATTCCATTAATGTGCAAAATGGCACTTGGGTGTTGAAGATACATTGTACTTTGCTGCAAAAACATTTTTTTTAAATAAAATACCACAAATTAAAAAAGGTTGTATGTTGTAAAAACCCTATCTAAAAAGTGTGACTTTTTTCTTAAATAAGTATAAAAAAGTTGGCTAATCTGTTGGTTCTTAACTCATTATCTCCTGCTTAATCTGTAAATAGGGTTACTTTATGACAGGGTACCAATCCATCACTGGACACACACGCACACACGCACGCACGCACACACGCACACACACACACAGGAAACTGGAGACCGCAAAGAAACCAATGCAGTCACTTGAATACCCTAGAAACTCCACAAAGATTAGGATTTAAACTTGGCTACCCAGCAATAAGAGGCAGACATGCTGAATGCTATTTTTACAATTAAACTTAGAAAAGCAGTAACTATGTTACAAAAATAAATTGATTAGAATTAAGACAGTTAAATACATTTGTTTAAGAGTTAAAAGTGACATTTGGCTAGTCGTACTCCTGAATAGAAATCAAACCATAACCATAAAATACACATTGCTGTACTTAACCATGCACCCACAATTATTCTTTGTTAAACACCTCTGACAGGAGTTCATCTTTACTACAAGTTACACATCAGTTGAAGTCAATGTGTATGTTAAAATAATTTAGCACTTTTATTAAAGGAAACTACAGGGGTTGGACAATGAAACTGAAACCCCTGTCATTTTAGTGTGGGGGGGAGGTTTCATGGCTAAATTGGAGCAG
>JAOUQT010305014.1:0-15602 GCA_025769995.1 Xyliphius kryptos | reverse complement strand
GCTTTGGACTCTGTAAAGCTGCTTTGTGACGACACACTGTTGTAAAAAGCGCTATGTAAATAAATTACTTGAACTTGGAGTCTGAGTTTTTTGCTTTGTGTCTGGGTCTCGCTGTTTGTGTTTTCCATTCTGTGCAGGACCGAGAGGAGGGGGTAATGGACGAGGGCTGCAGAGAGCAGGAGAGCTCCTCTTGCTCCCCTAAAGGGTTTGTCCCCAGAGCTGTTGAGTGGCAGGCGGAGGTCCTCCAGGCCACAGACTGTACCCTGGAGACCGTCCAGCTCAAAGCCTCTCAGCCAGAGACTGTCCAGCTCACAGCTTCTCAGCTAGAGGTCATTCAGCTCAAAGCTTCTTAGGCGGAGGCCACCCAGCCCACAGTGTCTCAGCCGGGGGCCACCCAGCCCACAGTGTCTCAGCCGGGGGCCGCCCAACCCACAATGTCTCAGCCGGGGGCTGCCCAGCCCACAGTGTCTCAGCCGGGGGCCGCCCAGCCCAACCGGCCGTCCTCCTCATCGCCCGCCAGAGAGGCGGGGATCTGCTTCTCATCCGCCTCCTACCCGTCATTTCGCCCCCCTGCGTTGGATGCTTTTGAAAAAGGGGGGCGATATGTAAGAAGTGCTCGGCACTCCTTACCTTTGTTTTGTTCCCGTTCAGTAATTAACCTTTATTCGGTTACTCTTTTAGTTAATTTCCTGTTCCCTTTTGTTATACGTTCCCTTGTGTCATGTGACAGAGACTTTTGTGTTATATATATTTTGGGTTTCCGTTCGTCCCTGTCCTGGATTGATGTTTTGCGTGTGCCGGTGTGCCCCTTCTTTGGTATTCCGTGTTTTTTGGCAACATGGTTTATTTCAGCTCTCGTTCGGGTTCCAACGCGCAACCGTAACACATAGCAAATCTTTAAATCAAAGTCTGGTAAAAAAAAAATTTTCTTCCAGTTTCTCTGTCAGGTATGAAGTCATAAATCATGAAATACCAAATTTAAATTTCATAACCTAATATCACTATATCATTTGAACAATTGATCCCTTCATAAAAGTAAAAGTCTAGAAAATATTAGGCAAAATTTACATGATAAAATAACACATAATGCAGTATTAATTGTTTCATTTGATAAGTTTCTCATTACTGGATATTTAATAAAATTTAGATATCAACAAGACCTTAAAATCTCTACATTAAGATACATAAAAATTTATTGTATGATTTTTTTTTTCATAAAATCTTTTAGTACAAAAAAACATTTTTGAAATTACAAAGAGTCTTGCCTTTTGGCCGCTGGTGTGTCGTTATCTTTCTTGGGGCCTGAGAGTGACTGCAGCCTGCTTCTTGTCTTTGGTAGAGCATTTCCATTGTTGACTGAGGGTTTCAGTGGCAGGGCTGCTATCATTGGTCTAGCTATAAAAAATACAAAATGGTACAAATAATATTATAAATAATATAATAATATTATTGTAAAAAATAATATTAATTCAATATACATTAAACTCAATCAGGTGTTTAGAGATGCATTTTGCTTCTTTTGTTGAGGGACCAGATTTGTAGGTTCTGCCATGATTTCTGTTACAAAATACAGTACTTTAACATAAAATAATGCAAATTAGATGTTTTGTACAGAGTCCCCTTTGTTCAGGGTTATTTTCAATAGCGTACACCTGCATTGTAACTGCTAACAATGGAGATCAATGAGGGTGGGAGGACTCTTTACATTGCCCTAAGAGATTACCCTATTAAATATTCATCTCTGCAGAGCTGCTAAACGTTTTTTTCTTGGCATATAATCAGCACATTTGAATTTACACACTCAAAAAGATATTATTTTGGATAAAAATAATAAAAAAAAGTAAGAGACAACAATAGTAAGTAAACTGAACCCAAATCTATTAACACTTAACTTAACTGTAAATAGAGAGGTATAAAACATACAGCGATTTTATTTGATTTAGTCTCAGAAGTAGGTCAGCAATTTGTTCTGCCGTATGCGATAAGAGTTTTTTTTTCACACAAAGACAGCTGCAAGTGCCAGCACTCGGAACTTAGTTGCTCAGAAAGCATATCAAATCAAGTCTGATTATTTTTTCAAGCAATATATATAAAAAAAACACAGAAACCTAATAATAAACATATGATTAACTATTTTGATTTAATGACCTCTTAATTATGTATTGTTATCCTTTTATATCAAAACAGCTTTAGTACTATCAAAGCCATGTGTTATTTGTTTTTCATGCTTTTATTAGACAAAGCAAATCAGCAAATGGTCTTTTCAAGTTAACAATCTGTTTCATTCTGTTTAAAATTTTTATTTAAAAAAGATTTGTCTATAATTCTGGGTATATTTCAGCTTCAACTAAAACATATTGAATTGTTCTTAAAAATAATAATAATGTCCTGATGCAAATTATTGTGCAAATTAAGTGGCATTTACAATAGCTCATACTTTTATGCTTTCATGAGTGTGGTACCTAAATTAAGTTCTCAATAAGATTCCTAAGGAAAGCGTCTAAACTGAAATAATAGGGTTTTGAATACATATGACAAAAACATAAATAAACAATAATAAATACACCGTACTTGTTGAGCATATATTAATGTTCGTAAACTGATCATTTGAACACTGTATCATGACTCCTCAGCAATGCTTTTGTGCCTGATAGAGTCATATATGTATAATATAGGCATTGTTGTTCTGTGTTGCATGATGGTCCATGTAAATTGTTGAAATACCTTTGGTTGGTCCTTTTCTGTTTAACATGGCATGGTGTTCTTCTGAGATGTTAAGTCTTCGTATCACATCAGCTAATGCTGACTTGAGAAGTTGAATTTCATCCTCCTGCATTTGAACTCGCTGCTCAAGAGAGGCAATCCTGTCTGTCACCTCCATGCTGCTTGTTGCTAAGGCACTGTCATCTACAAAACCAATATGCCCATACAGAAACAAAGAGCAACATCTTTTATTGGTTTTCAAAGTTAAACTCCATCTAATGTCAATACTAGATTATTTTAGCAGATTTCTTTTGTGGTGTTTGGTCCATGACTTCCTCTTGTGGATTAAATTTAGACAACAATTATTAAAAATAGATTTTTTCATCAATAAAGGTGATTTCCTATCTGACAATACTACATGCAAACCAAACATTATTAATAAATGTATGTTGATGAGAGAAATTAAATTGTAAATCCAGATATAAATCTGTAATGCCACAAAATATCATAAAAATACTTTCTGTATATGACAAAAATACACTACCATATTAAACAAATCTAGTACAGACCAGAAGAAAATAGAAAATATCAATTTACAACTGTTCCATTACTGCTATGCAGTTATTGCAATTCAACATTATTACTATGTCGCAGAACATACTGCTGGGCATAGCACAAGACAAAGTACGAAATTTAACAGACCGACCTGCTGCGTATTCTATTCGATGAATAAATATTTGTATTACCTTTATCTTATCTTACTGCCATTGTTTGTCTATACAGATTTTTAAAGCCACTTGCTAACATAAAGATCAACAAGATCAATTACTCAGTAATTAATTTTAAAGGTACTCATCTTAATTTCAACGATTGTATCATAGTAAAAAAAACATAAAGAACATCTTGGTTAAAAAGGTACCAACATTGCTTTAATGGCAGCCTTTATCTAAATATTCAGAACAAATATTAAAATGAAGGTACATGACAATTACTAAAATAACCAATAACAAATTATTAATTAAATTCAAATTAAATGAAGACAGAAGTGTCTACTGTTTCTGAACAATGTGTATATCTCAACAAAAATGCTAAGACACTTTTTCTGCCATAATTTGGGTCTGCTTGGCCTCTTGGAGTAAAAAAAGACACTAAAAATCTATTTTCTGTCTTTATGAGTGAGGTCAAGGACAGGATGACATGCACAGGGGGCATCTGAAATATTAACTTAGAATTACACTAATGTCAGTAATTTGCTATGGCCTTCACATTCACATAATTCCAAACATGCTGAAATTTTTGTCTAAATCTGGATTACCTTGTTAAAGTCACCACCCTCTTAACAAGTTAATACCCTTACAACACTGGTGGCACAGTGGTAGAGTGGTTGGTGTTTCTTCATCACAGCACAATAGTCTTGTATTTAATTTCTTATTTAGGGTTTGTATGTATCTATGTATGTAAGTACGTCCTTCCCATACTTGCGTAGGTTTACTTTAAAGATCTACTTTTCTCCCACATTCACAATATAGGTTGATAAAATGATGATGCTGAATTGCCTCATTACTGTCTCACTTGTAATTGTTAATTAATAATGCTGTTCAGCTAAATCCTCATTAACTTACAGACTTATGTTGTTTGCTTCCTTGTAATTCGCTTTAGATAAGTGTCTGCTAAATTATTAACTGTACAATACCTGGGGTACTGTCAGGGTTATGTCTGTGCTGCCCCGATTTGTGTTTCTATTTTGGTCCGCGTCACGTGTGTTGTTTGGTTTTGTATTTGTGTTAATTTATTTCACCGGTGTCTGTGTCACGTGTCCGTTTCCTTTGTGTATTTAGTTGCAGTTCGGTCAGTGTTGGAGCGGGGTTGCTTGTTGTCGTTTTGGTTCGGTCGCGCTGCAGCTTCGTTCTGCTTTGCGGCTTTCTTGTGGTGCTCATGCTCCCTGCTTGTGGTTGAAGTGTAGGCTTACCTGGTAGGTAGGTTCCGTTAGCCGATGGCTTATATAGGCAGGTACTTGTTGTGTGTTTCATGTTTTAGTGCAGGCGCTCTTAGGGCAGCGCTGCGCTATTTAGGTTTTCTGATCCCGGTATTGGCGCGGTGCGCTTTAGTTTCTCGCCGGTAGGTTTCGCTTTAGTGCAGGCTGCACAATGTGTGGCGCTGCTTAATCTGGTTGCCAGATATTCGGGTTTCTGCGTGGGTGCGCTTTCAGTTCTGGTTGTTTGGGTCTGTGTTTCTTTGTTTTGTATTTTGGTGTTTATCCTTGTAGTTTTTTGGTTGTTTGGCTTTTGGTTTACTTGTGTTTATGTTAATAAACTGATATTGTTATTATTTATATTTATTGTCTTTGGTTGGTCTCTGCCACCTTCAGTACTCTCCGCTACTCCCGGTAGCCCCTACTGCCCCGAGTCTGGTAGGCGCTAGCGCCACCTAGGGCCAGTGTGACAGGAGCAACCCACAGACACATACTGGGTACTGGAGGACTGGTTGTTTTAGTTGGGTGTGTTTGTTTTGGTTGAGTAGCCGTCTCCGTTTTTTTTCCCTAGTGTATGTGTGGTGTCGGTCGAGCTGAGTGTGCAGTATGGCTTTCCTTGACCCCAAGGATGAGTTTATTTGGAGATCTGGGTATAATGCACTTTGCGCTGAGGAGGGATTGGATTGTTCCATTGACTCCAAGGATGAGTTCATTGTAATCGCCCCCTCTGAGTACTTGCTCCCCGCCTACACTCGGTTTAACTCCCCTGATTTAATGACCGGAGACCAAGGGGTTTTGGGAAAATGGGGAAGTGCTCGGTCCGCCTCAATCACAGACCCCAATTATCTGTGTTTTTGTGGTCTTCCTCCTTTACCGTGCCCCAAGCATGTATCCCGACAAGCGTTTTTGTCCATGCTGCATCCTGGAGGTTCTGAGTGCGCCCCGAGTGTGTCTTTTGTTTCAGAGTGCACCCCGGGTGGGTCTTTTGTTTCAGAGTGCGCGGGTCTTTTGTTTCAGTGTGCGCCCCGGGCGGGTCATTTGTTTCAGAGTGCGCCCCGGGCGGGTCATTTGTTTCAGAGTGCGCCCCGGGCTGGTCTCTTATTTCAGAGTGCGCCCAGGGCGGGTCTCTTGTTTCAGAGTGCGCCCCGGGCGGGTCTCTTGTTTCAGAGTGCGCCCCGGGCGGGTCTCCAGTCTCAGAGTTCGCCCCGGGCGGGTCTCCAGTCTCAGAGTGCGCCCCGGGCGGGTCTCCAGTCTCAGAGTGCGCCCCGGGCGGGTCTCCAGTCTCAGAGTGCGCCCCGGGCGGGTCTTTTGTTTCAGAGTGCGCCCCGGGCGGGTCTTTTGTTTCAGAGTGCGCCCCGGGCGGGTCTCCAGTCTCAGAGTTCGCCCCGGGCATGTCTCCAGTCTCAGAGTGCACCCCGGGCGGGTCTCCAGTATCAGACTTACCTCATGTTCCGTGTTTTTGTGGGATACCGCTGTGGCTCTGCCCTCAGCACCACTGCTGCTGCCTAGAATTCCCCAGTTGTGTCTGTGCGCAGAGCTCCGTTACGGAACTGGTCAGTGCGCAGAGAGCCAGGCTTGGTCCCTGTTGCTATTAGCTCAGTGTGTAGGCAGGAGGGTGAACCCCTGGAACCCATGGTCAGGGCAGTTGTGCTGCTGGTATCTTTCACATGGTACCTTTTTTGTGTCCAGGAGGGGGAACCTATGAGCAAGGACATCGAGGCATCAGAGGGATCGAGTATCCACACTCTGCAAGGCTTGGGGGAGTGTGCTTCCTCCTTGACTACCAGGCACGGCGGGGGTCAAGAGGTGGCATCCACCTAGGGGCAGTGTGACAGGTACCTTGAAAAGCGCTATATAAATTAAAATGGATATATTTATTTCAATATTAATAAATAGTCGGAAAATGGTTATTGATAGTAGCAAGACATTAAAATATACTGTGTAAACAAACAATAAAAAAAAACATCACCTGTGGGCAAACACCATACAAAATCCTATTGATTTATTTTTCATCACATTGGCAGACATGATATTATTCAATTTTGTATTGTGCAAATTATGTAGTGAGTCATTATATTTGCCACTCTACGCATGCATAATGAGAACTACATACACTTTTTTAAATTAATTCTTTAATTAAAAAATTTGTGTAAATTAATATTTATCTCTTTAGCTTATTTTAAAAAAATATTATTAGTATTTTTTTGTGCAATTATTTAGCAGCATGGACTGCAAGAGTGGCACTGTGGGTGACACAGCAAAAACACCTAATTATTTAATTATTTCTGTAGTGTAATTATTAATATTAAAGATGGGCTCTTTTACACAGTCTGTATCTTACAGCGGTAAATTATCAAGACAGTACATAAAAAATCTAGATAGAATCACAATTTACCTTCATGTTTTTGGAATGTGGGAGGAAACCGGAAAACCCGAAGGAAACCCACGCAGACACGGGGAGAACATGCAAACTCCACCCAGATAGGGATTCGAAGCGGGTATCCCCAGCGCTGAGAGGCGAATGTGCAAACCACTAAGCCATCGTGCCGCCCGAGGTGAGTGTTATTATCCTAAATAATATTGCAATTTTATATTGTACCGTCACAACGACTTATCTATCTGCGGTGCAGCAGCTATTTTTACTGCATTTTTGTGTAATAAGAAGTTTTAATAGCCATAAAAGAGTTATTGACAGGTAAATTAATTTAGATGGGACATTAATGATGGCCTAGGTGTAAAATCCACTGATTTTGCCTACAGTGCTTAAACACAGAGGGGTTTGTCCTCCACATTTAACCCATTAGTGCAGAGAAACAGACACATACAGTATACACACACTGGTGAAGTTGGCACACGTGCCGGTAGTGGTGGGCAGTCTTGTACATGGTAGAATTGGGGTTAGGTGCCTTGCTTAAGGGTACTTTTGCCAAAGAAAATGGTGGTACAGGGACATTTAGGACACAAAGCTGTTTCCTTAACCACAAGCCTACAACTGCCCCGCTTGACAGTATATCACAGCAGTATTAAGAGTGAGTCACCACCCAAAAATTCTTGCTCTGTTGTTGTCCTGTTGATTAGAGAACACAGAAAATATTACTAACAAGTATGTAGAGAAACAGATAAAATGCAAATTGTAACTGTAATTGAAAGAAATGGAATGAACAATGAGTGTAGTACAAACAAGCATGCGTCCTGCGACTGTAGCAATAAATACATAGATCCTTAGCCTCAGTTTAAAAACACTATAGGGTGTTAACATTTAGCTTACAGATGCGTCTGGCTGATACACTCCCTTCATTGTAGTATTTTATGACGCAGTGTGATGTCAGAAGAAGTATGTGGAGTATTTACATGTGCGTGTGTTTGTGCGGAGGTTTGATGGCGCCTCTAGGTGGCTCTCTCTCGCTCTGCACTGGCTGTGGGACTGTGAGCCCTCCTCCCTTTGCGGGTTACATGCTGAAGCTGGATGTAAGTTGTAGGCTGGTAGAAGATGTCTGCCGCGGGTGCTGGGGCTTGCGGACCAGGAGCCAACAGCGCTCCTGGATCTGGAGTCTCCAACCCCCGAAAGTTTAGCGAGAAGATCGCCTTACATACCCAGAGACAGGCCGAGGAAACCGCCGCCTTCCAGGAGGTCATGATGGACATCACTTCCACTCGGGTGAGACAGGACGGGAAGCGGGGATCAGTCTCACGGTTCAGGCCTGTCATTCGCCGAACGGCGACCAACCTGCTGTTGACGTTTATATGATGTGTTTGCAAGAATGAACGTGTGCGGATAGCTGCACTGATCTCGTTGACTTACAGAAGCTGTCTTCTTAAAGCTGCCATTTACAAACCACGATTTAGAATGCTCTGATGTGGCCAGTTAAGTTTGGCATGATAGATCAGGGCTGTGTTCCAAACAGCGTACTCATCCACTATAGTTTGCTAAAGGAGCACGTTAAAGCCCCGCTGCTTTTACAGATCCTTTTAGTGTTTTACACACGAATTGAACCACAGCCAAGATTTGTTGATTGTTGTTGGGTCACGGGCCAAATAAGACAAGTTGTATTATAAACATAAATTCGAAAACATCGTTAAACGTTATGCGGGAGAATTAATCTGATCTAATCATATTTAAAACTGCTTATAAACTGTGTAGCATTATCCTCAAGATCAAGCAGGAAGCTAGCCAACGTTAGCGTGTTGGCTACCCGAAGTAGCCCGCTAGCTATGTAAATGAAATCAAGATAAGTTTTATTTAAATAAGCTGGAATTTCGAGCGAAAGTACCTTTGAGCGTATTTGATTCTAATCAAAAGCACAGTGATTTTTAAACACCAGTGTACGTAAAACGTCAGTTTTAATAACGATGTATAGCTGATATAACTCATCATACTTCTGTACCAAATAGGATGCGAGGCGCTAACATCCGCGACACAGTTACTGTTCTACCGCACTAGCTAGTACACTCAACTCGGCACAACTGGCACAGTCCAGAAAGACAAAGTTGTGGGTTTCCACCTCTGACCAAACGATCGATTATGCAAAGTAAAAAAATAAAATAATAACTATAAAACAATTGAATTGTAAGCATTTTCACTAATTGGTTATAAATAGCTTTTAGGGTCCCTCTTTTTAAGAGTAATTGGATACAAATAAAAAAAAAAACATTTTGTGAGAATAGTTGATTACCAAAATTTTTCGGAATGTGTTTTTATCAAGCAAAAAATATGAAACTACTAGCCACTTGGCTTGTGATGGCTTTTAACTCAAACAGTGTAAACATTAATTCACGCGCAATTGGTCACACTGGGCCAGATCTCAGGCTCATAAAGGGAATAGCAACTAACACACTGATTGGTTTATTGTGTGACACTTAAAACACACCCATGATTCATGTTGTCACAATAGGGGGATGCACCTGATGAGGTGGCGTATGTCAGCTCGCATTGATGTGCCATCCTGAATAAGCTGCACTACTTGAGCAACTTCTGTGGGTTGACCAAAACATAAGACAGAAGGGATGCGAACAGAGAAGGTGTGTCACCACTGGCAGAAGCACTCCTTTATAGGGGTTGTCTTAAGAAGTGCCTCTCATTTTTACCTGTTGTCGGTGGCATTTGCACAACAGCAAGTGAAATTGATTCCCAATCAGTGTTGCTTCCTAACTGGATAGGTTGGTTTCACAGAAGTGTGGTTGACTCAGAGTTACATTGTTTTGTTTTGTAAAGTGTTCCCTTTATTTCTTAGGCAGTGTATATGACAAAGGGCTGATTGGAAAAAAAATGGTAACATTCAGAAATGTAAAGTATTCTAAAATGCACTCCAGGAGATCTAGTAATGCATGATGCAATATAGTGTAGATTATACCACGATTTCATCAGTTCAGTGGAGAGGAACAAAGTATGCAAAGAAGTTACAGTCTGTCTAAATCTTAGCTTGTCAGCCAATAAAATCATGCAGATAGAAACTAGTTTTTTAACCATTTTAGATTAAGAGAAAAAATGTCTCGATGAAATGTCAATAGAACTAATAGAACTTTTGCAGACTAGTTGAATATGACATAAATTCTGACATTACGATAGATTTTATACAAACGTACTCCTGGAATACAAATTATAAAATGATTCATAAAACCAAAAGCAGAAGTCTCAGTATTAGTTTTCTTTATATGAGGTTTGGTGGGAAACTTTTTTAAGTCTAAAGTAAAATTTTAACCACAAAATTATAACAGGAATTATAAAAATAAAATTTTCAGAAGTATTCAACACTCAGATTTCTTCATTTGGTGCATCTCTTTATTTTGACCCTCACTTGACTTTTTTAGCTGTTCTATCACAAGGTGGATGTGTCTGAATTTAAACTTAGTGGACACAGTGAATACTCCAGCAGAACTGTTGAAGCTGATCCAATCATATCAGCACAACACACAACACCATATAAACAATGTTACTGCAGTTCTGAAAATCGTTCACCACCCAAATTATATACATATATGTATGCTGTTTGCAAATGTTAAGGAACACAATCATAATGTAAAAATGAACTACTTTAAGTTCTGTTCTGTTGAAAAACTACTGTGCAAATGAATATGACAACAGGTGCACCGAGGTAACATCAAAGCCACACCAAAAAAAAAGCAATGATGGTGGCCAGACAACTGATTTTTTTTTCCTAATTATTTTTTAGTTTTGCATTTTGCTAGTGTTCATGTCACTACTACTACCATAAGGTTGTATCTGCAGCATATTCACGTAATCCATCTCCTCCAGGATGGCACGAACGAACATGCTATTGCAGTTCTGTCTGCAAAGAGCATACAGGCAATACCAGGAGACAGCCTGGTGAATTGGACGGAGCTGTAAAAGACATCAACCCAACAGCAGGACTGGTATTTGCTCCTGTGTGTGAGGCGGAAGAGTAGAATCTGCTGGTATATTCTTGGTGCACTGCATGAACATCCACATCATTGATAACAGTATTCTGACTACAGTTAGGTACCTCGGTGAAATCTTTAGTCATTTTCAGACTCTAGTCTGTTAAAGCAGGTCCTGAGTGCATGAGCAGAGTGTGTAAGCTATGAAGGCATTAATGCCACTGGCTAACCCTTGCATTCCCCTGTACTGAATCCAATAGAAAACAATTTTTCAACTTCCTTCTACATGGCTCAATATCAAGACATTTCAGAATATTAATTATTTAGTCAAACAGACTATATACATGCTCCAAACAAAAATCTACTTTTAACAAAATTTAAACAAATCTGAACAATTCAAAGAGGAAGTAGTCCTCACGTAGGGCTTCCTGAGCAGACAGTCTTCCAGAACCCACCAGAAGCTTTGAGAGCAGATGTTTGAGTCTGGCATCCTATTACAGATATAATATTTTATTATTTGATTAATGCTTCATCAAAACAAAAGCAATTATTACTCACCAGTTGTAAGCCGATAAATTCTGGCGTCTGGAGCTCAGTCATCGTTACTCCCCTGCAGTCTGGTGCATGAAGCTAAATACATAAATTGTTTAAAAAGCTTTTTTTTGTTTAAAATTAAAAAGCACTAGTGTTCACATAGTCTTACGAGTCATTCAGACATGGCATTAAAAATGCCCCGTGTGATTGGATCACAAGTGGGCAGCATAAAAATACAGGAGTAAATGCATGCCAAAAAACACTGAGGGCACACAGAGATCCCAGTCATTTGAGTGTGAATAAGAAGCCCTCCTTAGCCACGTTAAAGCACTGCCTATTGACTTGTGCAAAAGTCATAATGGCCATATACTGTACTACCTTTAGTTATTTCCTTAATATTTTTTTTACCTACATTATAAAGGTGGAGGGTTAAATAAGGGATTTATTGAATATCTCACGCTTTAATCACAGACCTATAAAACTTGTGATACAAAAATCACTGTATCAAGCAAATTCAAGTTTCTTTATTTATGTAATGCTATTTACAGAACTACACTGTCTTAAAGCAGCTTTACTGGTTTCTATGCCTAAACCTCCAAAGAACAAGCTGAGGCAACATTGGGAGCTCCCTGGTTTTGATGGTTTTTTTTAAGGAAGAAAACTTGTGAGGACCAAGGATTTGTAAGGGACTAATTCTTCTTAAGTGACTAGGTAGCATTTACAGTGCAGGACACCAATGTAGAAGCCTAATTTTACACATAATACAGTTATTAACCTATATTAACCTATTGATATAAACTGCACTGCACCTACAAAGCAGGCTGTGAGCTGATCCTGAAATATTGACTGTAGCTATTTATTAAATGTAGGGGTTAACACAGCAAGTAATTTAGTTGGGGGCCTGTTCTTCCATAGGTTAAAAAACAACTGATGGTGACTTCTGAATATCTTTTACACTCTTCAGTCTTGTTTGGCCTCTAACTACAGGTCCTTCTCAAAACAATTAGCATATTGTGATAAAGTTCATTTTTTTCCGCAATGAAATTATAAAAATTAAACTTTCATATATTTTACATTTCATTGCACAACAACTAAAATATTTCAGGTCTTTTATTGTTTTAATACTTTTAATACAGCTCATGAAAACACAAAATTTCTTTTTTTCAGCACAAGCTGGCACCTGCTCACAGTGACAAAACCACTGGTAAATGGTTTACTGAACATGGTATTACTGCACACAATTGGCCTGCCAACTCTCCTGACCTGAACCCCATAGAGAATCTGTGGGATATTGTAAAGAGAATGTTGAAAGACGCAAGACCCAACACTCTGGATGAGCTTAAGGCCGCTATCGAAGCATCCTGGGCCTCCATAACACCTCAGCAGTGCCACAGGCTGACTGCCTCCATGCCACGCCGCATTGAAGCAGTCATTTCTGCAAAAGGACTCCCGACCAAGTATTGAATGCATAATTGAACATAATTATCTGAAGGTTGAATTTTTTTGTATTAAAAACACTTTTCTTTTATTGGTCAGATGAAATATCCTAATTTTGTGAGATTTGGGGTTTTGATGAGCTGTATGCCAAAATCATCAGTATTAAAACAATAAAAGACATGAAATATTTCAGTTGGTGTGCAATGAATCTAAAATATATGAAAGTTTATTTTCTATCATTTCATCATGGAAAATAATTTTTTTAGAAGGACCTGTATATCTGTCTGTATATGCTTGTTTTTATTATTATAGATGGTCTAAATCACAGGAAGCCACAGAAAGACCACGAGCTACAATTAAAATTTACATAAACCTCCTTTCCTTTCCCAGAGTACAAACCTACCCAGAGCATAAGACCTCCAGCAGCATACATGTCAATGGCTGGAGAAGGTGTTTGGTTCTTGCCCAGTTCTGGAGCCACCAAACTAATAAAGCCAGCAACCATGCCACAATCCACAGCCCTCTGCTCCTAAAAAAGACACCATACACCAAGGCGCACAGCTTCAACCACACAAATATTTATGGTCTGTCCTCACAGGTAAAAACAAAACCAAAAATGAATCATTCATGTAAATATCTGACATTTTACTTACCACTGTCTTTGTATAGTCAAAATCCCCAACGATGCCTTGCTCTCTATGGAGGACGAACACATTGCTGGGGTTTAGAGAGGCATGTGTAATGCTCGAGTCATGCAGGATCTGCAGTCCCAGAACTACTCCCCTCATCACTTTCCCAATCTCCTACACAAAGACATCAGTGTTATTTATTTCTTCTTCCGTCTAAGCCCCACCCCATCTCCAAAACCACTATAAATTCAAAGTCTGCAAGTTGAAATACTTTCATCTGTCACAGACATGTCTATCATTAAGATGTGTCACTCTCAATACAATGTGGCTTGAGAGAATAATGAAAAGCTGACTGAAATAATGTTCTTGGGTCCCAAAAGGATGGAGAACACAAAGAAATAGATCACTTACAGAAGGAATCAGTGGGTTCATTTTCTGCACAGCTCTCAAACTCTCATTTGGGAAGTATGGTACCATGACATATGCTAAAGGATCAGACTGAAACACAAATTAAAGCATTGAAAAACTTATAACAAAGGCTTCAACATTTAATATTTTCGGTTTTCCTGGAACTGAAAATAAAAAAAAAAAAAATAAAAAAAAAAACAATACACAATCGGATTTAAAAAACAGCAGCCATTATATATACAAAATTATTTTAATTTAATTATTGTTCCTTTAACCTTTTACAAGTTTATAATATTTTATTATTTAAAAATTTTGTAAATTTAAAATGTAATTTTTAAGAGTAAACTCTTAGTTTGCTCAACTTCAGAAGTGTGTTGCTGGCAATTAATTCAAAGTTTCACCTTTACAAATGATTATTTCACTTGTACTTTTTGGGATTAAAAATATAAGAGAAAATGCAAACTCTCAAATCAAATAGATTAGCATTTTAACTGGACTTGACAACCTTATCACCTCCTTCCCTATTGAAGGCATTCAACAGACTTAAAAAAAAAAACATGACTGTTTTAATGCTTTTTAAACAAATTACAGTGCATTTGAGAAACTGTAAATGTCTGTGCTATGAGAAAGCATACCTTGCCGAAGAACATGCCAAGCAAAGGTATGACATTGGTGGGGTTCTGGGTCTGAACTCTGTGATACTGTGCAGCTTGTTTTAGCATCCTCACCTCTGAATCTTTATCCACAGAGTACCCCTTGTATTTAAAAATGGAAAATTGAATAAAAGGCATTTCATCACATAGTTACAAATTCGTATAGAAATACAATAGGATAGATATTCTGCTTAGAGCAAGAGTAGTTATTGAGTTGCAGCTCTCAGTGAATAGAGTGATTGGCTATCAAACTGAAGGTTGTGAGTTTAAATTCCAAGTCCACTTAAGGTACCATTGTAGGTCATTGAGCAAGGGCTTTAACCTTTATTAATGCTGTATGTCCAACCTTTGGATATCAAGTTGGGATACATGTAAGGTTCTTTGGATAAATGCAATTGGATAAATGCAATTAATACAAAAAGTACAGTTTTCTGATAAAATCCACAATGAAGACTTTTACATCAAGCATTTAATTGGTATATTATATTCCCACTAAAGTATAAGTATCAGTTCTACAATACTGGAACTACACTGCTCAAAAAAATAAAGGGAACACTAAAATGACACGTCCTAATCTCAATTAATAAAATATTTCAGTTTTTTTTATTTTCAAATTTTTATTTAATAGATAGTGGAATGTAAAATCCCATGAGGTCTGGATTTAGAATCATACTCGAAATCAAAGTCAAATTACTGGCTGATCCAACTTTAGTGGAAATTCCTCAAAACAAATGGCTCAGTGGTGTTTGTGGCCTCCACGTGCCTGTATGACCTCCCTACAATGCCTGGGCATGCTCATGATGAGGCGGCGGATGTTCTCTCCTATGGCCCTCTCCATGTCTCCTGGTGTACTGGCCTGTCTCCTGGTATCTGCTCCATGCTCTGGACACTGTGGCATTGATGTGCCAT
>JAOUQT010305006.1:0-15603 GCA_025769995.1 Xyliphius kryptos | reverse complement strand
CTCAAAAAACGCCATACTTTGTTGCTCAAAAAACGCCTTACTATAGCCTTACGTTGTTGCTCAAAAAACGCCTTACTATAGCCTTACGTTGTTGCTCAAAAAACGCCATACTTTGTTGCTCAAAAAACGCCTTACTATAGCCTTACGTTGTTGCTCAAAAAACGCCTTACTTTGTTGCTCAAAAAACGCCTTACTATAGCCTTACGTTGTTGCACAAAAAACACTTACCATAGCCTTACGTTTTTGCTCAAAAAACGCTTATCATAGCCTTACGTTTTTTGCTAAAAAAAACGCCTTCATAGCCTTACTTTTTTGTCAAAAAAACACCTTTCTATAGCCTTACATTGTTGCTCAAAAAACGCCTTACCTTTGCCTTACGTTGTTGCTCAAAAAAGGCCTTACCTTTGTCTTACGTTGTTGCTCAAAAAACGCCTTACCATAGCCTTACGTTTTTGCTCAAAAAACGCCTTACCATAGCCTTACTATTTTGTCAAAAAAACGCCTTACCATAGCCTTACTATTTTGTCAAAAAAACGCCTTACTGTAGCCTTACGATGTTGCTTAAAGAACGCCTTACTATAGTCTTACGTTGTTGCTCAAAAAACGCCTAACTATAGTCTTAAGTTGTTGCTCAAAAAAACGCCTTACTCTAGCCTTACGTTGTTGCTCAAAAAATGCCTTACCATAACCTTACGTTTTTTGTAAAAAAAAAAACGCCTTTTTATGGCCTTACGTTTTTGTCAAAATGAAAAACGCCTTACTGTAGCCTTACGTTTTTGTAAGGCTTTTTTTTTGACAAAAACGTAAGGCTATAGTTAGGCTTTTTTTTTGACAAAAATGTAAGGCTATAGTTAGGCTTTTTTTTGACAAAAATGTAAGGCTATAGTTGGGCTTTTTTTTTGACAAAAATGTAAGGCTATAGTTAGGCTTTTTTTGACAAAAATGTAAGGCTATAGTTAGGCTTTTTTTTTGACAAAAACGTAAGGCTATAGTTAGGCTTTTTTTTTGACAAAAACGTAAGGCTATAGTTAGGCTTTTTTCTGACTAAAACGTAAGGCTATAGTTAGGCTTTTTTCTGACAAAAACGTAAGGCTATAGTTTGGCTTTTTTCTGACAAAACCTAAGGCTATAGTTAGGCTTTTTTCTGACAAAATTGTAAGGCTATAGTAAGGCGTTTTTTTTTGACAAAAACATAAGGCTATAGTTAGGCGTTTTTTTTTTTACCAAAACGTAAGGCTATAGTAAGGCGTGTTTTTTTTTTTTGGAAAAACGTAAAGCTATAGTAAGGCGTGTTTTTTTTGTGTGACAAAAACGTAAGGCTATAGTAAGGCGGTTTTTATTTTGAAAAAAAACGTAAGGCTATAGTTAGGCTTTTTTCTGACAAAAACGTAAGGCTATAGTTAGGCTTTTTTTTTTCTGACAAAAACGTAAGGCTATAGTTAGGCTTTTTTTTTTTTGACAAAATTGTAAGGCTATAGTAATTTGGGTTTTTTTTGACCAAAACGTAAGGCTATAGTAATTTGGGTTTTTTTTGAGCAAGAACGTAAGGCTTTAGTGAGGCGTTTTTTTGAGCAAGAACGTAAGGGCATAGTAAGGCGTTTTTTGAGCAAAAACGTAAAGCTATAGTAAGGCGTTTTTTTTTTTTTTAGCAAAAACGTAAGTCTATAGTAAGGCATTTTTTTCAGCAAAAACATAAGGCTATAGTTAGATGTTTTTTTGAGCAAAAATGTAAGGCTATAGTAAGGTGTTTTTTTTTTTTTTTTAGCAAAAACCTAAAGCTTTGCCTTATTATAGCCCTACGTTCTTGCTTAAAAAAATGCCTTACTATAGCCTTTTGTTTTTGTCAAAAAAAGAAAAAAGCTTTACTTTGGCCTTACCTTTTTGCTTAAAAAATCGCCCTATTATATATAGCCTTAAGTTTTTGTAAAAAAAAAAAAAAAGCCTTACTATAGCCTTACATTTTTGTCAAAACACGCCTTCCTTTTTTGCTCAAAAAAACGCCATACTATTATAGCCTTAAGTTTTTGCTAAACACAAAAAACGCCTTATTATTATAGCCTTATGTTTTTGCTAAACAAAATATGGCTAACTGTAGCCTTACATTTTTTTTAAAAAAAATACGTTTTACTATAGCTTTAAGTTTTTGTATTAAAAAAAAGAAAGCCCTACTTTAGCCTTGCATTTTTGTCAAAAAAACGCCTTACTATAACCCTGTTTTTAAAAAAAAAAATAAAAAATACACGTTTCACTATAGCCTTAAGTTTTTGCTCAAAAGAATGCCCAACTATATAGCCTTACAATGTGGTCAAAAAAAACACCCTACTATTGCTTTACAATTTTGGTAAAAAAAAAGGCTTTACTTTAGCCTTACGTTTTTTAACCAAAAAACGCCTTATAATAGCCTTACTTTTTTGGTAAAGAAAACGCTTTATTATAGCCTTATGCTTTTGCTCAAAAGAATGGGTTACTATAGCCTTATGTTTTTGCTAAAAAATATGCTTTACTGTTGCCTTACGTGTTTGTCTAAAAAAGCTTTACTATAGCTGTACGTTTTTGCTATAAAAAAACGCCTTACCACAGCCTTACGTTTTTGCTAAAAAAAAAAGGCTTTACTGATGCCTTATGCTTTTGCTCAAAAAAACGCCTTACTGTAGCCTTACTTTTTTGTTAGCAAAAACGCCTTATTATAGCCTTACGTTACTTAAAAACATTAGGCTATAGTAAGGCCTTTTTTAACCACAAACGTGAGGCTATAATAAGTCTTTTTTTTTTTTTTTTACCAAAAACGTGAGGCTATAGTAAGACATTCTTTCAAACAAAAACGTAAGGCTATAGTAAGGTATAAGTTTTTGCTTAAAAAACACCTTACTAGAGCCTAACATTTTTGTCAAAAAAAAAAAACCTCTTTACTATAGCCTTACGTTCTTGCTAAAAGAAAACGCCTTACTATATATAGCCTTATGTTTTTGCTTAAAAAAACCCACAAAAACAAGGCTATAGTAAAGTGTTTTTTTTTTTTTTTTTTTAACAAGAATGTAAGGCTATAGTAAGGTGTTTTTACCAATTAGCAGTTTGGCATGGTCTCCACTAAGTTTTTTTTTTTTGTTTGTTTGTTTGTTTTTAGTCAGGTTTTTCTTTTTTTATCCCCTTTACCATTAAGAAGATTGGCATGTCCTCCAAATTAGCAGTTTTAGCAATTTTTTCAATATTGAGCAGTTGGCATGATTAGCATTTTTTTTTTTGGTCTTCTTTAGGTTATTTTTGTTTTTTTTGGTCTTCTTTGGTTGTTGAGCGTTTTGTATTCTTTCCAAGCAGACCTAAAGATTGTTTACAAACTTTCCTTTCTAGCTATAGTGTGTTGTTAATTGTATTGTTAAAGCAAAAGGGCACACAAGTTTGTGCATTATTGTGAATAAACGACAGGAAAGAGGTGTTATTAGGCATGTGATGCGCAAGCGCTGCTGTTACACCACTTGCCCGTGGGTTACTCACAATAATGCACTACTTTGAGTGCCTTGCTTCAATACATTATGGCGAAAAACACATTTATTGCAATAATCACAAAAACACATCTCATGTCATGGCGTATTGCGTTTATAAAAATATGAATGTGTTGAGTTGTAGTGCTATTGTTAACATAATTATTAAAACTCAACTTTGCTTCCTTGCCCTTCTTACTTACTCAAAATACCACACTGAATGTACTACATTGAAGAAGAGTGATGATAGACCTCAAATATAAACCCCCTCTGCCTCTGCCGTGGTCTGTGGGGACTCAGTTCTAAGGCTCTTTGACTTTAAGTCTACTCTCTGAGTGCACATGAAAAAAGGCCATCATGGCAAAGCATGTTGAGCTCTCCATGCACACGTGCATTTTGAGTTTTCCTCGTAGCAGGTTATCTGTGTGTAAGCTGACTCTCTGAACCAGGATGAGAGCCGCTCTAGGGGTAGGCAAGTGTGTTGAGACCCTCAGGCATCCCAGGAGAGCTGCTCAGAGGGCATGGGGCTTTTCCATATCAGTGCGCCTGTGTTGCTTCCTGTGCAGCAGCTAGCGAGCATCATGAAAACATTAGAACATAAGAACACCAGCCACAAGAGTTTGGGAGTATATCTTTTCTTTGTTCCTTTTCTCATGTTTGACATCAAAAACAAAAAAAGCAAAACAAAATGTGACACAGGAATTAAATGAACAAGAGATATTGTACAGTGCGACCAACGTGATATAATACACACAATAAATAGTCGCAGGAGAAAATAAAAATTCCTTTTTCATTTCCACATTTGGACAAAGCGGACCAATTCTGACTTGAGAATGCTTGACGTGTCAGCCTTATTTGCACCATCAGTCATCTAGACCTAAATCATAATATAAAATCGGAGTGAGAATCATCTGATGGACTGAAGGTACCGTGTCCGCATCACAGGGCTTTATTTATTATTATTCTGAAATAAAAACTAGCCGATGTGGTCGAGCATGTGCTGTAGTGCAGCTAATGGAGCAGATGTAAGCGGCGCGGTAGCCGGAGGCGGTAGTGCTTTGTTACAGTCTGACACTCTGATAAAGTATTTCCACTAAACACAATAGCTGTCTAGAGCTACTGAAGCCAATAACTTACCCAACCGCTTAAAACACAGCACTGATAACATGATTATCCAAAAGGATATTGAGGCAGCTGACCAGAGGCTGTATGTTGCAGTGTATTGAAAATAAACTGTGTACAGATGGACCATGAAAAATGGTAGCGAGAAATAAATTCTCCTGCTCTAAATAAAGCAAGCGCCATGAACTCATTATCTTCAGACATGCACAGATCTGAGGCGGCGGGTTTGCTGCCTTGTTCACAATATAGGAACGACCTACACAGAGCGTAAATGCACAGCAACAAGTGTCAATCAGTAACACCGTAACCGTCGTCGTCGTCATCTCTTTTCAGTTACGTTATATGATTTAGTAGAAGCCTCCGTTTAAGGTGACTTTCTAAGGTAAAGACATCATGACATCATTCGAGCAACTTGGGGAAACTCTGTACACACGCCCTCTAGTGGCAGAGCTGAAGTTTTTTAATGCAGGAACTAAATTCTGCTCAGATCAAAACCCTTAAAAAGTTGGAGAATCTTTACATTTGAATGTTTAGAATATTTAGAAACGAGGCAGAACTGTTGACCATGGATATCTATTATATGGACAAAAGTATTAGGACACCTCTATCACTGCGTTCAGGGGGGTAGCAGTCAGTCTGATTTGTCCAAGGTCCATTGCTAAGTACTGAATTTTTACACATTTGCCAATAATATGCGTCCATCTTTGTAGAAACCGTAGAAGGACTGCGTACAAAGTAAAAGCCACCAAAGACAGTTTTGTGAGTAAAAACTGGCTTGGCCCAAACAGAGCCTCAGAGCCTTGTGTACGCCTCCCGGGGAACAATTGGGGTTAGGTGCCTTGCGCAGGGGCATTTCAGCCGTAGTATTTAATGGGACCGGGAATCGAACTGAGACCTTTGGGCCGTAAGGCTGGTTTCTTAATTCTAAGCCAACAACTGACGTCTGAAATGAACTAGAAAAGAGATTGTGAGACAGATATTTCGTACCAACATCTGTAACACAACAAATACAGCTTTTCTGGCTGAATTGAGAAGTTCCTACAGAAAAAATCTAAAATTGCGTAAAAAGCCTTTTGGCAAGAGTTATAGGTTCAGTAACTTAAGAGGTACCAATGTAGAATTGGATGTTGAAATCCGTAGGTATGATGCAGAGGTGTCCCCATACTTTTGCCCATACTGTGTATCAGGTCCATTGAAGGTAAACATACGTTGTTTGATGTTCGTTAATAAGAGACAAGATGGAAAATGTTAGAGCATTGTGTATTTGCTTTAATGTGTTTGCGTATCATGCTGTGTGATTTTCGGACTGGACACTATACAGATAATCCGTGAGAACAAAAAACCAACTTAAAGCCATCGTTATGCCTCTGGTGCGTTGCATAATTTGCAGCGTCGGTCACTGTGGACACATCAGCACTATGTAGACAGCACAACTCTGCGCTTTACTATCTGCTTCGAACAAAAACAGAATGCGTGGTGAGTTAGTACTGTTGAAAGATTTCCGCTTGGCAAAACTGACATTACCCGAAAAAACCCGTAGAAAGTGCGGCAGCATCAGAACAGTCAGAATTGGTCCTTGTGAGTCACGCCGTCTGCACAACAGAATGAAAATGCCCTGTATTACATTGTCCGTCTGCTAATAATGAGCCTGCGCCATACATGGGACTGTGGCCACTTCAAGTTTCAACAGTGTAGTTAGCAGGCTCATGACCCTCCTGTTACATAGTCAATAAATATACAGCAAATTCTCCAAAGATATAGCGAGCGGGCCGCCGTTAGCCTTCACTCCATGGGTTCCTTTGATCACAGTATCAAATTGTGACGGTGCCACAATTTACAACATCACATTAAACAACATCAGTAGTATAAGCCATCCCTTCTGAACAGACGCTCTGGAGGGAAAGGGGGACAGATTTACAGTAGCAAACTACATTTCCAGTCATGCACCACAAAGGTCAAATGGAACAACATGAGCACTCTTTAGAATCTGTACTTTGCTCTCAAGCAGGAAAAAAGAAAGCGAGGTTTCCAAGTCGCTGTTCTTGGAAGATCGATGAGGTTCAAGCTCAAGTAGCTCAGACTGTGGTGACTAGAGGGGTTTTTGGTTGTTTAGGCTTCAAATACCGTTTTAGCAACTTGGGCTTCAGTGCTATTGTGCCAACAAGGGGTTAAAAGTCCTTAGTGTGTGCCCACGCTAGGTTTTAGGCCACTGCCACCTTTGTAAGCCTAAAAATAAAGCTGGTGTGAAAAAGCCTGCACCTGCCGTCCACCTTCATTTAGATTCCTCGCTATAAAAAGTCTCTCACACGTCTAAAACGGGCTGATTAAATGCTGGACACCTTGCTTCCTCTGTGCGGGATGATTCTACTCGTGGCTTATCGCCCCCAGAATAGTATCTCTGACGTACGGGCCCCCGATTGTTCAAACACGGAATCTCCTGGACTCGGGCCACCCGACATACACAGTTTTTAACCTCCTCTAAATCTTATTCCTCCACCAATTGTCTTTCAATCTGCCCAAATCCGGTCTCCTCATCAGCCTTTGTCCATATCTGGGCTTCAGCAACCATGTCAACCAGAGGCAAGCACAGTGGGGTGGGGGTGTGGGTACTGCCAAAACACACACACACTTCTAATGGACGTGGATAATAAAGGCTCACGCATTCAAATGACAGCAGCTTCAAAAAATGAACAATCAAAAAAGCAGGGGGAAGGGTTCAATCATCGGCCGGACCATCAGCTCCCTTTATTGCTTAACTACTACAGAGTAAGACGGCTGACTACCTGGCTACACTAGTTTGGTTAAACATGTTTACCAGTTGTGTCTTCCTGCGAATGGCATGATAAAATCCTTACTGCAGGTTCACTGTTTTGGAAGAGGTATATTTAGGAACCGTTGAACTGAAAACGCTTGGACAGGTTAAGCTCTTTGTTCGAGGCGAGCGAGACACCATGGCTGTCGTTTCTTGTTTTTACACCTGTTTCCAGTACAGTCATTTTATTTTCTCTCACAGCGATTAATATTTACAAGCTTCAAAGGAAATGCTTAAGGGCTGAACAACATGTGGCTGACATGACGTTGCACATGTAACCTGGTAGTTCCGAGACTGTTAATTACGACGTGAGGTTTTGAAAAACTGGAAATAAAAAAAAAAACGAGTCCAACCATCTCATTAAGAATGCTCTGACTTCGAGAGCTTTCTTCCTTCGTACATAATCACAGACTATAATCATAAAAACAAAAATCATTACTGTACAAGTACATAGGATTTGTTATATATATATATATTTCAATTTGTCTTCATTTATATTTATACCGTTTTTTTTTTCTTTCTTTCTTTCTTTCTTATTTTGCTTCTTTTTTAAGCATGTTCTTGAAAAATGTCGCATGTCCACGAGAGAGGAGGATTTGAAAAGAAAGTGGGAGAGAGTGGAGTCTATAACCTGCTCCTCAAGTGGAGGATCTCTCCCTTCGTCTCGTCTCAGTTAGCGTGTCTGTAATGCCACTCGGCTCAGCCTGGTCACACCTTGGCCTCCAGCATTTCCAAGAACAGTTTGTGCATGGGCACTTTGCCCTGCACCTTGATGCTATAGAAGTGCTGCACAGCCTTGGTGGCGGTCTGCCGGAGGAGGGGCAGGGTCATGAGCAGCTTGCCCGCCCGTCGAGGGTCCTCAGTGTGCTGACTGCTTTCATAGTCCTGTAGTGCTTCATGCAGAGCATCCTGCAACTTCTGAACAGCCTCCACGTCCTCTATATGCATAGAATCTAACAGAAAGAGGTAAAAAAAAATGTATTGGTTATTATATATCAGGACCGAACAGTTGATAATCAAGGAACCTTAAATATGCTCTCCTTTTTTCATTTTTTTAAAAACAGATAATATACAGTAGAGGTAGACTGAGGACTATATCGCACCTTATATAACCTCTGACACACACACACACACACACACACACACACACACACACACACACACACAGCTGGTAAAGGTTGTCTGACGCCTCTAATGCCTAGTTTTACCATGCTGCACATTTTACCATGTGGGACAAAAAGAGACAATGGTTTTCAGAATTTGTCTTAAATGCATTTAATGGAACAGCTGAATTCCCAAACCCTTTCTAGAAAGTTCTCACTCTGTCCACTTGAGACAGTCAGTGCTAAAAGACTCGTGCTAAATGCTTTGGAATCTTGCTCTACTTTGGAGGGTTAAGTGGTACCTCAGTGGTTAGGGTGATGGACTATGAATCAGAAAGTTGTGAGTTCAAATCCCAGGTCCACTGAAGTTACCAATGTGGGTCCTTGAACAAGACCCTTAACTCTCATTGCTCCATAGTTGCTGTTTTAACCCTGTGTTCTGACCCCAACCAAGTTGGGATACTTGTAAGTCGCTTTGGATAAAAACGTCTGCTAAATAACTAAATGTAAATGTGAAGTATGTGTGGGCCATTTTCTGCCCACCCACCGGAGAAGAAAATGAACAACAATGTTCTTATTTGTTCATGGAGTTGTGTTGTGCTTATGTCACTTTGTTTGGGGAGATTTGGGAATGTGTTGAGTACATTTTGCGGGTAAGTTGAATTTGTACTTGTTTCACCATGAACGTGTTTTGTAACCAAATTAATGGCCTGTGTGCTGGGAGCGCACACAGAGGTGATTAAACACAGTGGCTAAACAACTGTTTTAGGTTGACAAAAGCAGCAAATAAAGAGCATTTTAAGACCATGTTACACTCAAAGTGAATAATATTTTTCAGTAGCTACTAGACCTAAATGCATAAACGTTTCCAGATACCCAGCTATGTGTGGACGAGGTCTCTGACAGTCTGATTTTTTAAATTTTATTTCATTATCGTTCATTATAGTTCAAACAACCTAATGGGCCAGATGTGTCATGCTTGCAGACCGCCAATTGAACTGAATCTAATTGAACTGAATCTAATTGAACTGAATCTAAGCTTCCATTTTGAATACCCCCTCCCACCTGCAGTCACTGACCTTGGACTCCAAGCAGCCACTGGGGAAGGAAAATAAAAACAAATTCCTCTGGAGTGATAGTCGCTCGGGCAAGGAAAAAGCAGCAGGTTCCTATGATGACAATTTTTCTTAAATGTGGCCACACCTCCTTGGCTCCACTTTAGACATGTGCACATGCGCGTTATTAAAAGCTGACCATCGTTACAGAAATAAACACATTTAACTTTTAAGACCTTAAAAAAGGAACTTACAAAAAAAAGAAGGGTTGTGGGTTCAAATCCCAGGTCCATTGAAGGGACGTGGGTCCTTGAGCAAGGCCCTTAACCCTCATTGCTCCAGGGCTGCTATATCTATATACAGTGCATCCGGAAAGTATTTACAGCGCTTCACTTTTTCCACCTTTTGTTACGTTACAGCCTTATTCCAAATTGTATTAAATTAAATCGCTTTCCTCAAAATTCTACACAAAAAAAACAACCCATTATGACCATGTGGAAAGTTTTCTTGAGCGTTTTGAATTTTTTTTTAATTAAAAAAAACTGATAAATCATATTTACATAAGTATTCACAGCCTTTACTTAACACTTTCTAGAACCACCTACAGCAACATGAATATGATGCCACAAGCTAGGCACACCTATCTTTAAGCAGTTTTGCCCAGAGGTACTTTGCAGTACCTCTGTAGCTCCATAAGGTTGGATGGGAGACATCTGTGCACAGCCATTTTTAGATCTCTCCAGAGATGTTCAATCGGATTCAAGTCTGGGCTCTGGCTGGGCCACTGCAGGACATTCAGAGTGGTCCTGAAGCCACTCCTTTGAGATCTTGGCTGTGTGCTTCGGGTCGTTGTCCTGCTGTAAAATTAACCGTCACCCCAGTCTGAGGTCAACAACGCTCCGGAGCAGGTTTTCATCCAGGATGTCTCTGTACATTGCTACATTCATCAGTCCCTCTATCCTGACTAGTCTGCCAGTTCCTGCTGCTGAAAAACATTCCCATAGCATGATGCTGCCACCACCATGCTTGACTGTAGGGATGGAATTGGCCTGGTGATGAGCAGTGCCTGGTTTCCTCCAAACATGACGCCTGGCATACACACCAGAGTTCAATCTTTGTCTCATCAGACCAGATAATTTTGTTTCTCATGGTCTGAGAGTCCTTCAGGTGCCTTTTGGAAAATTTCAGGTGGGCTGCTTTGTGCCTTTTACCAAGGAGTGGCTTTCGCCTTGCCACTCTGACATACAGGCCTGATTGGGGGATTGCTTCAGAGATGGCTGTACATCAGCAAGGTTCTCCGCTCTCCTGTATCCTTCTCCTGACCAAGGCCCTTTCCCCCTGATCACTCAATTTAGACGGCCAGCCAGCTCTAGGAAGAGTCCTGGTGTTTCCAAACTTCTTTCATTTACGAATGATTGAGGCCACTGTGCTCATTGGGACATTCAAAGCAGCAGAAATTTTTCCGTATCCTTCTCCAGATTTGTGCCTCTGTGCCTCTTGAGGTCTACAGACAATTCCTTTGACTTCATGCTTGGTGTTTGCGCTTTGACATGCAGTCAACTGTGGGACCTAAGGTTGTAACGTAACAAAATGTGGAAAACGTGAAGCGCTGTGAATACTTACTGGATGCACTGTACCCTGTGCTCTGAACCCAACCAAGTTAGGATACTTGTAAGTCGTTTTGGATAAAAGTGTCCAAAATGAAAATTGTAACTATAAAAAAATTAACCACCTCAGCAGCTATAAACAGTTAAACCACCATACAAAGATCAATACATGATGAGGTCAGGAGGTTGCAGAAATTAATGACAGGTGTCCTTTACATTATAAAAAAAATTAAATGAACGCAGAGTGTGATGGTTTATGGCTCTCTGCCTTTAAAATCAGTTGGTTTTTTTTAGGTCTTTCGCTTTGAGAGGTTTATTTTTATTCCCGTTATCACCATTTGGTCAGGGTCAGCCTCAGCACAATGGAACGAACTCGAACAGGATCTGAGCTTTGTTTTTCTCTAACAGCAAGCTGCCTGGGGTCACATTTCCTGTTGCCTGGTCTGCCATGAACCCCATTTGCACTACCAAAAGTAGCACAGTGGTCAGCAAAAACACCTCTGGATTTGTGACCTGGACAGACATGGTGCTTTCTTCATGGAGTTAGCATGTCCTCCTCAAATCTGAACCTCTAGTTTCCTTCTACAGCACATCCCATAATCTTAATATATGAAATGTGACGCCATCAGGACAATGAAAAAAAAAATAAAATAAAAATAAACACCTCTCTATGACAGACTCACAATAACATACACTCTCTGAAAAAGCATTATTATTATTATTCTTTATAAAACATGGGGTGTTTACACTCTTACCAATGTGGGCATCATCCTCAACCTGTACCCTGAGCTGTGCCATGCCTCCACCGCAGCTTGGGCACTGCCCAGAACTTTTTCAACAACATGAGCTCGCACGTCCGGACACACACTCCTGATCAAAAGATGTTCCCAAACATGAAGGTTCTCATTGTGTGCTGGTGGAAAATGCTCCACGAACTCCATCTGAGAGAAAGAGAGGGTGAGAAACCCAGATCTAATCAGGAAGTTCAATGGTAAAACTAAATAGGGTTCTTTTTTATATATAATTCTTTATTTTTTGAGTTTTAACATTACAACTTGTTTTTGAACATTAGCAATGACGATGTGATTTAATCAAATTCCATTTACAAAAATAGTTGCAATGACAGAAAAATTATTTAGAAAAAAAGATGAAACAAATAAAAAGCAAGTTTAACAATACACATGTTGTGAGTGGGATCTTATGTGTAGTACAAGTATTATTTTGTGATGGCCTGTGGAGTGTTGCATAGTTTGTAGTTCCAAATTTACAAAATGTTGGTAGATTACGATGACCTGTCACTGGAAAAAGTGAATCTCAGGCCAAATGTTTTAGCAAACCTGATGTACAAAAAAAACAGTCTACCTGCTCTGTGGACATGAATGACTAAGAAATCGGAAATCTCTTCCAACATGACTGCACCCCAGTGCACAAAACAAGGTCCATAAAGACATGGATGACCAAGTCTGATAGGGATGAATTTGGCTGTCCTTAACCCGACAGAAAATCTTAGGGATGTATTAGAGCCAAGCCTTTTCATCTAAAATCAGTGTGTGACCTCACAAATGCGCTTCTGGAAGAAGGGTACAAAATTCCCATTAACACATTCCTAAACCTTGAGGAGCACCTTCCCAGAGGAGGTAAAGCTGTTCTAGCTGCAAATGGTGGACCAATGTCATATTGAACCCTATTGATTAGTAATGGGATGTCACTTAAAACTCATATGTGAGTCAAGGCAGGTGAGTGAATACTTTTGGCAATAAAGTGTATCTTCTCCAATTGGTAAATGTCTATTGTAATGTCCATGCATGTATCCAGGGTGTAAATAAAGCTCTTGAGGTTCAGAACCCAATAATTTACCTCCTATGTACTTTTTCTCCTGTACATCACTGGATCTTCGTAAATAGAAGGTGATTTATGAGTCTTAATGCCAATAAGCTAAACAAATAAATAGGGCTTTAGGTCTCATGTTATATTATACTATATTATATTTATGTGGCTAAATGCTTGTTTTCTTCCTTCTGTTGACTTTCATTTGTTTTCAAACTTGTATTGTGCACGTGTTCTGCTGATTTAGAAGTAACTCATTATATAATGCCACATTCTGAGGTTTTTGATATAACAGCTCAGGTCAAGTAAGCACTGAGGAGGTTCATGTCCAGTCTTCATGCTGTTATGACATTAGAAAGAGCAACTAATGAGCACTGATACGCTTAATGCCAACAAACTCGGTCATTTATTGGTCAGACAACCTGAGATTTGAGACTGGCAATGTAGAAAAGCAATGCACCACACACTGCAAAAAAACACTACAAAAAACACGAACACTGAACCCTGACAAATTTTATGATGATTATAAATACGTGGAAAGATATTCTGTATGGGCAAAAAAGATTGCTGTTACTGTGCGTATTGTGTAGTGTGTGTGACAGCAACCTGGTGACTTGGTGTCATTAGAAAGAGCAGGCGTCTCAGTAACAAACCAAGGTGAATCAGCTGATCTCTTTTCCTTCTGCATGACTTTATCTGCAGAACAAACACATGTCATGAGTGTAAAGTCATAAGAACTCAACTGCAGACTTTAACTTTAAAATGTGTGTATTCTTAAGATATTATTTATTAACTGTTTATTAACTGCCCTAATTCCATTTAATCTCAAAGGGCTGGATGTGGCCCCAGGGCCGAGGTAGCCCAGGTCTGAGCATAATTACCATTAAGCTCACGATCAACAGCAGTACTCACCAGATGAGCGGTGAGAAGAACATGGTGCAGGCATAACTCCGCTGTCCCATATCTGTGCAAACACACACACATCTCATTAGCATTTACACAAGACTAAGAGTCATAAGAGTTCTCAGTCATTCATGTCCACAGAGCGAGCGCAGTTTTTTCTACATCAGATTTGCCCAAGATCCACTTTTTCCAGTGAACAGGCTATCGAAATCAACCAGCATTCTTTTTTTTTTTCAATTTCAATGTTACAGCCATTTTACACACATGTTGATATTATTAGCAACACAAAACAATCCACAAAACAAAACACTATTCTGATAATCTGCACTGAATGCTGTCAGCCAGGTGGGAGGAATCTGAACAGTAGCTGCCGATGCCAATTCTCAAGCAGGCTTCCAGATTATAGTCAGTGAGGGGAGCCGATGTCTGTACTTCATTATTTTTATGTGGGGGGGGGCTGATTCACATAAGTAGGTTGAGCCAAAAAATGCTGTCCAGTATGTGCCACATTTTCTCTTTTCAGGAGGCCTGTTTCAAGACTAAAATGTGGTTTCCCAAAGCAGATCTGACATCTTTATGTGGCAGGAGAGCTGACTCCTCCCCTTCAGCTTATTTCAATGTAGAGGTCACACTCGAACCCATCAAGATATCACTTTGGGCATCATTAACATTATAGAGTACATTTTAAACCAGACGCAATTGTGGCAGGAGGCATGTTTGAGGGTGTAAGTGCTTCTGATACTGTGTTGTAATAAAAGCACTAATAAGCGCAGTTAGCGTCTCGAGTATTTCTTGAACATATGGACTGTTCCACAGCGATCTATCAACGTGAACAGTGAGAACGACTGGTCTAAATTGACTGCTTTTAAACAACCTTGAATTATAGTGTAATAACTAACATGGCACCAGCAACAGAATGAAGCCATGGCACGACAGTGAGCTATTACAGCTGCTGGTGAACGTCAATTATTGTTATACTCTTTAGTTAAAAAAAAACAGACCATATCATTTTAAATCTGGCTTTTGGTTGGTGTGCACACTCACCGTGCCAGGAAACACCATACATCTGTGGCCAACAATGCTGTCTGAGTGTCGGTCTGGAGCACAGCTTTCAACAGTGATTTCTCCTGAGAGAGGACAGAAAAATATCTTTAATGGACCAGAGAACCAGAGATTAGAAAAAACGTCGGTCATATTAAACATTTGGGGGTGCAATAATGAGACCTGGTGAAACACTGGTAATTTTTTTGTGTATCTGGGGTTTAAAACCCCAATCTGCAGACAAATTCAATTCACATCTTAATCATGGAGTTACCACACCCTCTATAAAGCAGTGAAGAGACATTGGTCTTCTTTATTTATCATATACAACTATATATGTCTATACATCAGAAACAAGTGTTTTATACACAGCTCTGAAAAAATGAAGAGACATTATTCTTTTCTTCTAGAAACTAATAATAAGTCTCGTAAATTAAAAGCAAAAAAATGTAGTATTAATTTGCAGAAAATGAGAAATGGTGAAAATTTGAAAAACAAGTTCATATTCATTTAAAAACAACACTACTAATGTTTTTAGGATGAGGAAACAATATTTGGCAGAATAAGCTGTAAAGCGCCAGGCAGGGAGCTCACAGAGAACCGCTAGAGGCGCATCAAGTAATCAGCGCTAATTGATATCAGCGGCGTTATATG
>JAOUQT010304983.1:0-15604 GCA_025769995.1 Xyliphius kryptos | reverse complement strand
TCTTTTAAATAAATATTTTATTCATTTAGATCTAGGATGTGTTCTTTTAGTGTTCCCTTTATTTTTTTGAGCAGTATTAATATAGAGAGAGTATACATATACATACACAATTTGTAAGACTGTAAACTTTTAAATCATTAAACCTGTAGAACCACATCAGTTCTATAGGTTCTGGCTTCTGTCTTTTTTATTAGTCATTTTTGCAGACATTAAACTTATTTTAAAAAAGGTTTTGGACCACTGTTGAACAAATTATGTTTCAATGGCATATTTATATATTTTTTTGGTTGTAACCGTCTCATTCAACTTCTTATATGTCAAAAGATACAGAGCTTTGATTTATGTATCTGAGCGTTTAGTCCAAAAAAAAGACTTGATTTGGTTCAGAATTAATAAGTTAGAAGTTTGTTATAAGGTAATGAATCTTGATTCATTGTTATTTTTCTAGTTTTACTTCTCTAATTTAATATTTAGTATAGAGGTTAAACAGGTATGGTGATAGTGTTTTCTATATCCTTTACTAGGAATCAGTCCTTTATCATTCATGACTGTGGCATTGTGTGATTTTGTGATTATACATTAAACTAAATAAATTACTGTGAATGAAGAAATGATTGTTTGAAGATGCTAACTGCTCATTGTCTTTATATTTTAGTAAGCATTGGCAAAAAATCAAAATAGACTGAAATAACATCAAAATGGATATAAGTTAGACTCATAAAGTCTTTGTAAAACACAATAGTTCAAGTTAGCTCTGAAATGTAAACAATATAGGCGAAAGACGATCCTCCTATTCACAAAAACCACACTAACCGGTTTATCCAGCTGAGTCAAGCTTTAGTTGGAATGTTTTTAACAGGATTACGTTGGTTCATGTGCCATCTGAACACTACATTAATATATAAGGTCTCTATGATTAAAAACAATGAATTCTTTATTTATAAAAGCTCAGCCATAGATCATTTTTCTTAAATCACAAGCTTTAAAATCATCAGTATATGAAGAGACAACATCATGAATTATATATTAAATAAAAACTTCACCTATTTCAGTGGGTGTGGTTTATCTTGTGGTTTCCTACAACAGTTATGATGTTTTTTTTATGTTTGTGTTAACACTACAAGCATTCAGAATGACTATTTATAAAATAATCAAAATATGGTATTTGTTTTGTATAAAAAAAAAAGAAAACTGTATATAAAGTGATTTAAGTTTTGTTTTACTGTAATCTTTGGTCAGTTAGAGTACCATCAAAGATGTGTAAACTTAAAAGGTACTCTAACTGACCAACTGGTTTATTAACCGTTTCTTTAACAGTATTTAACATATTTACATAATATAATTTTGAATACCTTTGCACAGGCCACATTTTATGTAGTTTTTCCTAATTTTGGATAACTACATATTAACTGAGCATTTACATGTTTACTTTTTCTTTGTATAGAATTAAATCCTTTTTACATTTACCTTAAACATGGGATTTCACAAGTACTGTCCAAAATTTACAGAATGTGTATGTAAAACTTTTGAATTTAAAAATAAGCACAGACATTACGATCATTACCTGTCTTAGTTAAAAAGACCTAAAAGTTATTTCAAATAGATTTTTTCTACATTTTTTAGAACTATTATCTTTAAACATGCATTAAGCACCCAATTTTGGCATTGTTTTATCTGATGTTAATCAATTACTTCTCTTTTGCACTATAATATATTACATTACAAATTACACTGTTGCATTTCTGCATTCTCATGGATCATACAGAATCATAAGGCTGTTTTGTGCAAATTATTGATTGGTTAATATTCTTTGTCACTTAAATGGACAATAAGAACATCCTGATAGTTCTAAAAATTCAAATAAGAATGGCAAAATAAGTCTTCTTAAAAAATTATTTACTTTTAAGAGAAGTCCATATATTCCAAGGATCAAATGTTCAGTGAAAAAAAAAATCCTGAAAAATCTTATGGAAAAAGCTCCAGTAAGTTTATGAGGCCATACAAATTTTAATGCATAAGTTCCCAAAAAGTTTATAGCCTGGACTGTCCGTAGGTGATAGATGGGGGGTATCCATAGGCTGGTTGGTATCCATAGGCTGGCTGATAGGAGTACTGTTGGTTGTATAAGTCATATGGTGTATACTGGGATCTGTAAATCATGGTATTTATGTCTTCCTTGTCTTGGGTTCTGGGTGCATGGCGGCATAGCAAGATAAGTCCAGCTGTAAAAAGCAGGCCTCCGGTAACCCAGCCAATATAAAGAGCCTCTCCAAGCTCTCGGCGCTGGGCATCAAGAAGCAGCGGGTTGTAGAAGTCCTGGATGATAACGTGAGCTGTCCAAGACACAGGAATGAGCGTGGCTATGCAAGCCGTGATGAACAGACAGCCTCCAGATACCAGGACAATATGCTTAACACGTGGGCGCGAGTCTATCAGACGTGTACACCTCATGCCCACTATTGAGACGATGCATGCCACTCCGGTAAGTGCAACAGCCGCTGCCATTAACCCGCGGGCGGCCTGAAGATCTGGGGGTAGGTAAAGCAGTGAGTCGTAGACTTTGCACTGCATGCGAATGTTGGCTTGCCGAAAGCAGTTCATCCAGAGGCCTTCCCAGCGTGTCTCCATGACGATGATGTTTTCCTGGATAAACGCTGTCACCTTCCACATGGGGAGGCCAGTAACAGTTGCAACGCCAACCAAACCCACAAATCCAATCACCAGAGCAACCACTTCACAGTGCATGGCGTCCTTTCGCTTCTTTTTCTCCTTTTGCAGCTGCTGCTCTTGCGCCAGTTTGGCTGCTTCTTCATAGCTTGAGTACATGCTTTCCCTGTATGACTTGTCTGCATACGACTTGTCTGCATACGATTTGTCTGCATAGGACTTACCGGCATACGATTTGTCGGCGTACGACGCGGCCGTGTACGACATGACGGCTAGTGTGTGGTACAAAATTCAGAGAGAAAGTGTATCTGCTTCTCACCACTGCCTGCGTTGCAAATGAGAAGATGTAAAAAAAAACAAGGAAGAAGGACAGCACGCCCTGAAGATGCTATGTGCTCTGACAGGTTTGTCTGCATCACAGAAAAACCTGCAATACCAGGAACATCAAAAGTTTGTGGACATATTTAAATTTAAACACATTTACACACACACACACACACACACACACACACACACACACACACACATTAATTTCTAAATTACAGACACCAATAGTCCGATTACAAAATATTGAAACTAATATAAATTATAAAATATATTATTTTTACATGCTGGCCTTGTAATTGTCAGCACCCTGGTTTGGTTATGCAATATCATACCATAAATCACATAAATGGATACCAGTAATCACTATTGGTAGCATTTGCTTTGTTTGAAGACATATTTACATGTTTTTATCCATAAAAAGTAGCTTTCTTACTAATTCATTCAGTAATGGTTGTTTCTTTAGTATACTTATATACTTATACATTATAAGTGTTTTTTTTTTTTGTTTTTTTTACAAATTATGCCATAGTCTAGTGAGAAATTGGCAGAAATTAATAAACAGCCAATAGCACATTACGCTGGTTATTTAGCAGGCATGTATAATTCTGGTACACCATGTCACCTTGCCTGTCAGAAACAGTTCTGTAACCATGTGATACTTACTGTGTTGCTGCCAAACAGAGATTAAAAAATAACTATAACAACCTTTGTGACCAGCATTTCATACAGGGAAAATATCATATAAAATATTACACACTTGAAAACTACACTGTAAACTCCAATTACACAACCTCCAATATAAAGCATGTAAAGAATGTTTATGATGAATTATGGGATTAAATTATTTCAAGCAATTGTTTGTTAAATTGTTTCAATATGAAAAACATGGAGGGGGTATTTATGGAGAAAAGATAAATATGTGAATGGTTTAGGCTTTTCAACAAAATATCTAAAGCAAAATGGAACATGCCCCATATATAATTAACATTTATAAACTTTAAGGGATCTTTGGCCAGTTTAGAGTGAAATTTGAACAAATAATTAGATTTCTCAAACTGCATTCAAAAAGCCTCAGGATTATTAAGACA
Source organism: Xyliphius kryptos (assembly GCA_025769995.1). Taxonomy (NCBI): domain Eukaryota; kingdom Metazoa; phylum Chordata; class Actinopteri; order Siluriformes; family Aspredinidae; genus Xyliphius; species Xyliphius kryptos. Next base: position 11,522 of record JAOUQT010304983.1, on the reverse strand, counting down.
TCTGACTCAAATCCTGAACATCAGAATGGGAATCCATGTAATTTGGCTGCACTATGTAATTGTTTATTTTTTATTAAAACCTTTAAAAATATAACCTTCCAGTTTTATTTTGTATTGGTCTAACGAAGGTAAGTGTAAGCAGGAATTCAATGCATACTTGTGAGTCAATAGAAACTGCTAGACTTGTCAAACCGGTTAGACCATGCCAGCATCATCATCTGAGTTTCACATGTAAACACACACAACACACACAAAACATTTCTGTTCTTCTCCCCACAGCCACAGACATGTTAATATTTAAAAGAGAATGTCAGCTTATTTTTTGTGTTATTGCTGTTACAGAGCATGTGCCTATGCTATAATACACATTTCTCTGATTTTATGTGTACTGTTTCTGTTAAGTGTTTTTCACCATTTTAATTAATGACAAAGGCAGCAAAGGACAAGAGTAAAACTTCAAATTCAGTTGACATGAAAACATATAAGTTGCACTTAAAATAAAATGATTATCAGCCAGTTAAATTGATTATGTAAATGTTATAGCTAACTCTGAGCTATAAATCATAGTTCATAATGTACTTACATAAAAACATTTACAAGATTCTCCTTAAGCCAACATCCAGCAGGTTTTTGTTTCTAATGGACTAAAAAGCCTTAAACAGGACATGAAATGATTGCATAAAACAATGTGTCACTGAGCTGCTTGCTCTAAAAAGCCTTACATTATAATTGAATTTTTAGGTAGGCCACTTTTTTTTAACATCAATTACATCATAATCAGTTTTTGAGCCTAAAAGTCATAAAAAGCATACAAAGAGAACCAAATCAAACAACCAAGACACATAAAAGAATTGGACTTCATTATTTGTTTTCGAAGAAAAATTATCCAATAATACATATATGTTTGGTGGCAAAAGTGTGTAACCCTTTAGGGTTAGTAGATAATATGAAAGTGAAATCAGACTCAGATGTTTTCAAATAATTTGATGGCATGTCAAGTGTGTGTTTAAAGATTATGGAATATGGTTTCATTTCTTTTTATTACATATACCCAGGACTGGACATAATTGTTGGTACCCTTTCCATTAAAGAATGAAAACACCACATAATCTGAGAAATCTGTCCTGGACAAAAATGACAATACTACAAGATTATAAATAAATTTGACCATAGGCACATGTTAAATTAAGATGTGTCCTGTGATCTACAGATGTCTTCGATCTGGAGTCATGTGTAAAATTCACATTGAGAATTAACCCCCCCCCCCCCCCCCTTTTTTTTTTTTATCTGATCTGATGTGTAATCCATGTGCATCTGATTTTAGTTTTTGAGATTTGTGTTGTTTAATAGTGTTTGATGTAAACATTTGATGTTAGAGTATTCATAATAAATAATCCTAATTCACAACCAAAAAAGGAACACCTAGCACTAGTATAAACTCATAATAATGCATGATGAATTTTTATTGTAATTTAGCCAAAAGCCTGCAATTTTTGATAGTTGTCGTTTGCAGCGGTGTATATTTTGAGTTTCAAAATAAGTTCACATGACAATGCTAAACAATACATCCACTATGTTTTTATAAATGTATGACTATACAATGAGGAAAGTTTACGTCTTGCTAACTTTTAGCTACTGTAGCTTGTAGAACGTGTAGCTATTTCCACGCTTTCACCAGGCTGGCAAAAGTAGTATTACGAGGCCTAACACGATTTTAAATATGTTAATTGACTTTACAGCTTTTCTATTAATTTGCAGTAAAAAGAAAATGGGGGTCTGATTCTCAGCCCACATAATATCTTTAATTTTATTATAATTAAAAGATAATTTGCTACATTTACAGAAATCTGTAATCCGTTTTACTGCATTCATATACTGTCTGTCACATCAGTCTTTCTGCTGTGCCGTAAACACACTTACCCTTACACGTTATGATTTGAAGTGAACCTGGCAGCTCAAACACAAACAACAAAATAAGTAAAAGAATGATGTGTTTGTAAGTCGTTTGGCGTCTGATAAATGACTAAATGTAGATGTAAATGTAATGGGTTTTAATATTGACACTGACAAACCATCGGGGGAAACTCACTGAAACAGAATTTTGTAATGACCTGTCATTGGCTATGGTTTTAACTAATGCCTGTAAATAAAGATACGTTGACAGTATAGCTATTAATCTCTTTGAGATCATTGCAGTAAAATATGAGTGTAAGAGTGCAGCCAAGGCTATCAGCAGCCAGAGGGCGATGATGCAAAAATGTTTTTTTCGCCACTTTGGAATTAGTGTGGGGTAAAGTTATCAGTTATACAGCGAGTGTTTGTGGTGTAGTAAATGGTTCAGGCTGAAGATTAGAAAAGTTGTGCAACACAATTGTTACTGCCTGCTAAGGCATCTGATTTGAATACCTATTCTGTTTTTGCTCCAAATTGTGGACAAATTGTTAGTGTTTCCTTTACTTTATGCTGAAGAGATTCTACCTCTTATTTTGTCATTTTGCTCATAGCTGTTTTGTTTTTTGGTTCCTTGCCACAACTAAAGTATGGTTTAAATCTGTATTTTACCATAACTCTGATACTGCCAGTCGACATTGCTTCAGTCAGCCATAGTCACACTTCCTGATTGAACAAAAAATATATAAGCAAAAAAACAACAAATAAAGAGAGTAAATTGAGAAAACTAAATCAAAATAAAGTTGAAAAAAGATCATTTTAAATAAACTACAACTAAATTAACCATGTTAACCATGTTCATTACCTCTTATATTCATTTATCTGATCTAAAATGGGAAATAGCTTTTTATTATCATAAAACTTGATACATTGTAACTGTTTACTGTTACAATGTGTTAATAGGATTTTGTTTATTAAAGGCTTTCTGACTGAATGTACAGTTCTAGATTGCAAATTCCTTAACTTCGTTAGCCTCAGGTCCTTTAAACAGTTTTTGTCTATAGTACATTAATAGCTGAGAGTTCAGAGGATCTTATTCAATTTTGTAAATGTTAGACTTAAGATACCTTTTGTTTTATAAATCTGTATTTATACTGATCTTAATTTGTTAGATGTTTGCTGAACCAAATTGTTAAGAAATAGTAAAGACACAAGCAAAGGGCACATTGAAAAATTCTAATATATTACAAATATGTAGGTGGGTGAGCAATGCAGTTTTTTAATTTTTTTGAAATTTTATTTATGGTTTTGATTATATACAGCAAGATTTTTTTGTACATGACGGAATTAAAAAATAAGTTTCTATATTGTTTAAGATTTAGATGATAGTTTTTGTTAAGTTTAAGTTTTCAGTGTGAAAAATGTGTCTAATATTCAATGCATTCTTGCAGACAGCTTTATATAATGACTTTTTGACTGAGTATATATTACAGGATGGTTTAGCCATAAAGAGAAAATAACAAGCAGTACTTTATCATTTCTATGTTTAGCAAAATGGATGGTCAGCATTTTAAAGCAAATCTTGAAAGCTAATATACAGGAAATGTGCTGGGTTAATTCTTAAAAATGTAAGCTTTTATTGCATCTAAGAAGTTTCTGTTAACAATTGACTTTTAGAGGAATAATGTACTTAGTGATTTAATGTCTAAAACCGTTTTTTTAATGCACTGTTTAAGGAAAAAATTAACAAAAGTATCTTAAAATGTGAAAATAAAAAATAAATAATTAATACACAAATGTACAAACCTCATTTTAGCCTATGCAGATTTAATATGTTTAAGCAATAACAAATAGTTTAGTTACGTTTTCTTTGGTAAATGTCGTGGTTTAATATTGCACCATATTTTGTTGTCTCTACAGTGATGTGAAAAAGAAAGCTCCCTTCCTCATTACCTGTTTTATTTGCATGAGCGAAGCAACGACTCATCCAAGAGGTCACAAAAGATCCCACCACAACTTACAAGGAACTGCAGGCCTTTATTTGCCTCAGTTGAGCTCAGAGTTCATGCCTCCACCATCAAAAAGAGACTGGGCAAACATGGCCCATGTGGCAAGAAGAAAACCACTGCTGTGCAAAAAGAACATTAAAGCTCGACTCAATTTTTCCAAAACACATCTTGTTGATTTCCAAGACTTCTGGGAAAACATTCTTTGGCCCAATGAGACAATAGTTGAACTCTTTGGAAGGTGTGTGTCTCATTACCTCTGGCGTAAATAAAACACTGCATTTCTATTTCAGAAAAAGAAAATTATACCAACAGTAAAATATGGTGGTGGTAGTTTGATTGTCTGGGGCTGTTTTGCTGCATCAGGACCTGGAAGACTTAATGTGATAAATGAAAGTATGAATTCTCCTGTATAACAAAAGATGATGAAGGAGAATGTCCGACCATCATTCGTAACCTTAAGCTGAAATGAATCCAAAACACACCTGCAAGTCCACCTCTGAATGGCTGAAAAAAAAAACACAATTAAGACTTTGGAGTGGCCTAGTAAAAGTTCTGACCTGAATCCCATTGAGATGCTGTGGTATAAAGAGGAAATAACACGCAGTACTTTGTCGTTTCTATGTTTAGCAAACTGGATGGTCAGCATTTTGAAACAAATCTTGAAAGCTAATGTACAGGAAATGTGCTGGGTCAATTCCTAAAAATGTAAGCTTTTATCGTATCTTAGAAAATTTGTTTAATAATTGACTTTTAGGAAAATCATATACTTAGTGATTTAAATGCTAAAAGTTTTTTTTAATGCACTGTTTAAGGAACTATGGAACAAACATATTTTAAAATGTGAAAACAAAAAATAAATAATTAATAAACAAATGTACATACTTCACTTTAACCTATGCAGCTTTAATAAGTTAAAGCCATAACAAATGGTTTAGTTCCGTTTTCTTTGGTAAAAATCATTTGTTTAATATTGCACCATATTCTGTTGTATCCAAAGTGATGTGAAAAAGTGTTTGCCCCCTTCCTCCTTTTTTTGTTTTTTGCATGTTTGTCACACTTAAGTGTTTCAGAACATCAAACCAATTTAAATAATAGTCAGAAAACACAAGTAAACACAAAATGTTATTTGTAAATTAATGTGTTTATTATTAAGGGAAAAAAAGATCCAAACCTTCATGGCCCTGTGTGAAAAACTGATTTCCCTCCTTGTTAAATTATGCTATAACTGTGGTTTATCACACCTGATGTTACTCGTTTTGAATTGAGTTTTGTTAATTAAGTTTTCTCTGTGTGTTCCGTTCTTTTGTTAATTAACTTTCATGTTTCATTATTGGTTCTTTTACTTGTCATGTGACAGGGACTTTTGTTTTATATACTCTCCGTTTCCGTTTGTCCCTGCGCTTGAACGTTTCAAGTTAAGCGTGTCAGTTCCCTTTGTTTGTTTGTGTGTTTTTTAGGTCATTGTAATAAACACCTTACCAGTTACTGTTTCTGATTCTGAATCACTATTAATCTTTAAAAGTAGATTAAAAACACATATGCTTACATTTGCGTTCAATTAATTCCCTGTAGATAAAGGTGTAGATCTCAGAATTGGCTGTGTTGGGTTTGTGATCTGTGATAGTCTCTGCTGGCATTTCACCTCCTCACCCTGTTCATTATTAGTAGAGGGCGTGACGTTAAAATGATGCTATTCCAGGGGGCCCTCTCAACTTTGTAGAGTCTGCAGTATCTGTCCCTTTTAGTACTGCTGCTCTAGTCAGTTATGCCGGAGTCACATGCTGTCAATCACGTGTGTCAATCATACTTCATTTATTACATAATTATGGTGCTTTATTAACTCTAATTGTGTTTGTTGTCTGTGTCGTCTTGAGGAGTCCCCGTCTCCTTGTCTATGGCACTGCTGGAGTACTGCGGATACGACGATTATGGAAAGGAACATGTACTTCTGTTGGACTGATGGCGTTGCAGTGCTCATATAGTTTATATAATTTTTACGACTGTTTAATATGGACACACATAAAATATGGACACACATGGACTGATCTATACACAATCTGTACATGTCTGTCCTGCACTGATGCTGCCCAAGTGCTAAAAGAGAAAGAGTCCCCCACTGAGCCTTGGTGATCCCAAGGTTCTCAATCCTATTGAGATGCTGTGGTATGACCTTAAAAGACCTTTTCATCTAATGTAACTGAATTAGAACAATTCTGCAAAGATGAGAGGGCCAAAATGCCTCAACGCTGTAAAGATTTTGCAAGTTATTGCAAACGCTTGGTTGCAGTTGTTGCTGCTTAAGGTGGCCCAACCAGTTATTAGGTTTAGGGGGCAATCACTTTTTCACGCATGTAGGTTTGGAATTTTTTTTCTCCTTTAATAATAGACACCTTCATTTACATAGTGCACTTTGTATTTACTTGTGCTATTTAAATTGGTTTGATGTTCCGAAACACTTAAGTGTGACATACATGTAAAAAAACAGGAAATAAGGAAGGGCGCAAACCCCTTTTTTTCACAGCACTGTATATCTTTCTCACGAGTGCTTCCTCATTGTTACTTTCTCTGCAACCTCTATTGAGAAACAAGATGGTAAGTTATTCAGATTTAAAGGATGCTATGCAATAAGTTGGATTTTAAATATTTGAAATTATTCAATATTTTAATCACATTGCTTACAAAAGTAAGATATGGCTGATACATGTTGTTATTAGATGTGTGCTGGAGCAGTGGTGCTGGTTCTTTTGGCTTTGTTTTCCCCATCCTCTGGGGTGGAGGTTGGAAATCTGCAGCAAATCATCAGTTTTCTTAAAACAACGTAAGATATACACTAATGTAAAAGCATGATTTGGGTTTGCATTAATAGGTGCTCATTTCTATTTAAATCTGGTTTAGATTTTTTTTACTCAGTAGACAATTTTATAGTATTTCATGTTTTTATCCAACCCGTGCCTGTTATAAATCTACTCCAATTTTACTGTTATTTTAGAGCACAAAATATGGTCTACTCTACAGAAGGGCACATAAGGTCAAATCAAAGTTTATTTGTCACACAGATAGTTATACATGTACAACTTGCAGTAAGATGCTTCAAACAAAGGACCAATTTGGAGAACAATGTATTTTGTGTTTTAATGTTTTACTATTTTGGGATAAACTGTACACAACTGTACACAATCCTGCCATATTGAAATATGTAGCTTATACTACATAATCACTACATAATCATAACTGATGATTTTTGTGTGAATTATATTATGTAAAGTAAAATGAAGTAGACTTCTATACAGTATACATTCATTTATAAAATGTTTTATGTATATTTCCTGAAAATATACTTTAGTAAGAAATGAATGTAGAATGTTTTAGCTTATATTATTTTTATTATTTTCTTTTTGAATATTAAATAAAATGTTGCATAATAATGAACTGTATGAAATGTAATGATTTAAAACTATATCTACAAAAGGCAATTGTTTTAAATAATAAATCATAATTTATTTCATGTCTTTTTTAGCTATGGGTTTGATAGCCAGTTTGCTTTGGCCATCAATGTTCCAGCTGAACGTTGTGCTCTTAATTTTAATGTCGATCAAAACTTCCTTCAAGAAGAAATAGAACCACAACAAGTGAAAAACCAAATGAATAATCAGGATCGAATTTACAAGGGCAAGCAGCTAATCGGTGCCAAACCAAAACCAATCCCTAGAGGAAAGGGCAATTACCATTCTGAATATCTCTTGCTGCTTCACTCCCAGTCTCCAAGGTTTGCTGCATATGACCCACTCATGCAAAATCTCCTGAATTCAAATCAACAAGGTTGCACAGTTTTCTACACCTACAACTCACCCTGCGTGAACACCTGCTCAACACCCAGAGGAATTTACAGCATCATCAGCCCCCTCAATATGTTCCGGGCTCACGGTGGTCCTAAAGCCTTCGTTTTTAACCAGGTTTGGAAACATGATATGGGCCGTGCTGAGTGGAAAAATAACATAAAGCTAATCAATGATAAGGTTCCTGTCTACCGCTGTGATGCAAATGGATGCACTCGCTGTGTGGACCAGAACAACGCTGTCCATCGGAGATGCCAGTAAAATTAACATTGCTATGTCTTTTTAATTTACTCTTTCTTGTTGCTTTAAGATGCAATTTTAATATAGTATGGTAATTGTAAAAAACTGCTTTTGCAATGGAAACAATAAAGCATTCATTAAATGTGTGTTATTTTTTATACTAAAAACCTTAATGTGGGTATCATAAGCCCACATTTGTTTGGATAACTTAGATTAATTTAAAATCGACATTTATTCATTTTGCAGATGCTTTTATCCAAAGCGATTTAGAATAAGGGAATGATTTTAATTCATTCATGTTTTTGTATTTATTGATAAAGCGGTTTTGTTGAGGTTGGAAGATTAACTTAATATAGCTTTTGTTTTTGTACTATAAAGAAATGAACATCACGCTTATATTATTGGACAAGCAGTCAATTATTGTAGCATGTAGGAGACTGTCAGACGACATTTTACGTCTATTTTCATTGATTAAAAATTTATTATCAGCATCAGCCAACACAACACAGAATTGGCAATATCGGCAAATTATATTTATTTTATCTATAAATGGTAAACAGTGATAAGTGGTACATTTTTAATATGGCAATGCCCAAAGCTCAAAATACAGGGAACGTACGTGTTTTTCAGGAAGTTAGCTGATGATGGGGCATGATTAATAAAACAAGACTGACAAATCATTCATACATTCAGAAAACACTGCAGAAACCTGTGGTTTTTACAGTTTAGCAGTCGAAGTTTATTGGCAGCGCAAATAGTCCACACACAGTTAAATCCTAGGCATTCATCACAAAGCAAAGAATAGTTGTAGACTATAATGATACTTCCTTATACATCCCAATATAAACACAGCCAGATTGTACACAACAATAATCTACTAATCACAGGCCATTAGCAAATTTAAGTTTTTTTCTCACAAACACATGATGGAGTATCAAGGTTATAATAAACTAGATGGTTAAGGCTTTTATAATAAAGCAGGAATGTGACAAACATATATGAAAATAAAAGTTTGTGTTACGTTACGTTAGGTATTAAAAACATGCAAGATGATTAATGTAATAGCAAGTAAAGACAGAAAGATAAAGAAATCAAAATTTTATTCATAATGATGCCCGTTCAGGTTGCTGGGTGGATACATCCAGGACAGGACGTCAACCTATTGCTGGGCACACTCACTCACATAGCCACACACTCAAAATGGGGCAATTTAGAGCACATAATTTACCTTGAAACCATGTTTTTGGACAGTGGGGGTTTCCACGTACTCTTCGAAGAGTACGTGGAAACTCTACCCAGATTGGGATGCGAACTAGGAATCACCAGCACTGAAAGGTAAACATACTAACCACTAAACCACCATGCATGGTTTAAACTAAAATAAATATGAAAACAATTATATGAGTAAAAAAAAAAACAATGAATATCTGGAGCAAAGCATCAGCCAGACAAACACATTATCCTTGCACAGTGGAAATGATACAAAGATAAAAAAAAATGCTGTTACGCTTCATGCTATGCAAACTGTGCATAGTGCCGAACACACTCAAGTGCTGACAAGAAGACACCAGGTAGGAAAACAGGGGTTTGTTTTAACATAAACACAGAGGTAACGGACAACGTGTAACATAAACTAAGATGAGCGCTGAACTACAGAACTACAGGACAGACTGAAATTAATACCCACAAAATAAACACAATGACACCAACCCCCCCCCCCCCAAATAGACGCATGTCATGACCCTCAGGCAGCCTCTGATGCTCCGCCTTTAAGGGGGACAGCGTGGTACACGGTCTCTGGTGGTCTGCCTCTAAGGGGGACGGCGTGGCGGACAGCCTTTTGTGCTCCACCCCTCAGGCAGGACTGTTTCTGGATGGACAGCCTTGTGCAGACTGGCTGGGGGTGGCACGGCCTCCGGTGAACTTGTTGGGGGCGGGAAGGCTTCCAGCAGACTGGACTTGTACACGCCTTGCACCGTGAAACAGGAAAACAGGTAGAAATGCTTGATGCCCCTCTTGTCCGCACTCTTCATCCCAGGGGAAATATCGCCCTGAACAGAGAACATAACACACAGGAAACCGACCACAAAGACAAACAATGACTCACCCATTGCATGCTCGGACTGACAAGGGTGGTGTAGTGGATAAGGGGGACCAGGAGACCTAAGGGAACAAACACTCACATCAACGGCGTCTACCTTACACACAACCGGAACCTCACTCTCCCTCATACACACCTCACTCACGCCACACACTTCCAAACACATCAGCGACCCCACTCACATCCACACCCTCACTCACCACAGGCAATTGTGCGCACACACAGGCACACCACGCTCAGACACAGACTGCTCTTGAACCTCAGGTGCTGCATGCTCCTCACATGCAGCACCCATCATAGCGAACGGCAATTACACAGCTGCTATTGGCGTAGCAAGCGCCTGGTTATCATGCTAGGAACATGGAATGTGGGCGTGGCTAACGCAGGTCCAATCAGCCGTGGCAAGGCGGGCGGCAAGATCGCCGCTAGAACGCGCAAACGCACCCCGGGCAAAAAGGGTTAAAAATACTCATACTTTCGTGCTACTGGACTCCAGTAAGTTTTGGCTCGTCTTTCTGTTATGCTTCGCGCGCTGTCACCTCCGGAGTTGGCTGCGCAAACCACACACAACGTCGCCTTGCACTTGCAATATTTTTGAAACTTGTGAATTTCACTTTTTGAAAATGTGTCTCATTTACAGTGTAATGTGTGAGCCCTCATTCCTCCAGGGCCCCTAAATTCTTTCCCCAATCAAGTATTTGTAAGTCACTTTGGATAAAAGCATCTGTTAAATGACCAAATGCAAACGGAAATGTAAAGTTTTCCTTAAAAGTTACAGAAAGTTTTAAAAAGTCAATAACAACTCAAAAGTCACAAATACAATGAATGAACAGAAGATTCATGGATATGGATATTTAAGAAATAAAGTTATTTCAGTACACACATCTTTATTTACAAAATAAATGAAAATTCTGTTGAACACTGAATATTATGTCATAATATATATTATAATGCATATATATGCAAACAGTCATCTAAAATATCATATGTCAATTTATGTTTTGATTGCATTCAGCAAATTTGGATTTTCATAACTTGACAAGAATAGTAAATTGGTGTTATATTTACTGCGTTCTTGCTGATACCTTTTTAATGTCATTTTTACAGAGCTGGTTTAGCACTTTATCAGGTCAAAAAGGAAACCAGGACAGTAAATAGTATAGCAAACTGAATGGATAGTTGTTAAAAACACCCATAAAGCATAGTTAGTACTGTAGCTCACAAACTGATATAAAGAAAATATGCTGAGTAAACGCTTAAGAAAACAGATGTTATTGCTTCTTAGATAATTTGGTTTACAATATACCTTATTTTAAAGTGTAGATCAAGATCAAGAATGCAGTAATTTTAAAAGCTGAAAAAGAACAACAAATACACTGCTCAAAAAAATAAAGGGAATGCTTAAACAACACAATGTAACTTCCAGACCTCCATGGGATAATAATT
>JAOUQT010304982.1:0-26724 GCA_025769995.1 Xyliphius kryptos | reverse complement strand
GATTCATGGCACACAATTTAAACGATTTCAAGTATTTATTTGTTTATTTTTACATAATTTGGGCTTTCTAACTCATAAAACCCATTAAAACAGGAATTCAAAAAATTACAATAATGTGGAGTAATTAGCCCAAATTTTGCAGGACATGAATGTTTTAAACTTACACACTATTTATCTATTAAACACTGACTTACTGACTTGATTACTATGACTTATTCTATTATGTATGTGTAGTCATGGCAATTACTTGTTTTTAAATATTGCACTTATTTGAGGATAAATTGTTTTAGTAGTGTTGCAATAAAAAGATCTGCTGTCAGAACAATAAAACTGCAATTACAACAGATCAAACTTCAAGTGCTATCCCCTAGCTTGTATTTTCAGGTTATATATACTTTGCTTATATCGAGTTGTTTTAATGTTGCCTTGGAGATGACTCAAACAAGATAACCAGTAGTGTTAGGCAGGACAAGTAATTAATACAAATATGTCCACACAGAGCTATATAGATATAAAGATAAGGGAATAATACAATCAACCAGACTTGAGCCATTAAGAAAATGTCCTACAATATACTGTCTCTTGGAATTCATAATTTTTGCTTTATTGGCCTTTTCCTTAATTTGTATATAATTTTTATGACCTGAATAAAAATAATCATACACTAACTGGTACTTTTATTAGCTACACCTTATTGTTTTTACACTCCTTGTTTAATTTATCAGATTCACTTAGATATGCACTTTGAAGTCTACATTTACAGACTGTGGTCTATCTTTTTCTTTATATATTGTGTAAGTTTCCTTTAGCCGGTTAAGATCAATGCCCCCTCCAAGCTGCTTAAGTACACAGCCACACCTGAGCATGATAGCTCGAGTTGGGCCTAGCAATGGATTTCTTGCGAGTCATACCAGGAAGCACAGAATTTAAAAATATTACAGAATTTTGCTGAAAGGCTGCAAAATGGTGCATAATGTATATATGCCACTAAAATGACTTGACCATTAGTTGGTACAACATGATCCTATATAAATATATTTGCAAGCACCATTGCCATTTAAATTATGCAGACTAAAAGCAAAAAAATGAACTGTTGCTTAAGCTGCTAGCTAGGCATAGGGTGTAGGATAGGGTTGATAAACTGCAATAACAAATTGATCTGTCATCTAACACTTTGAGCATTAATGCAGATGTGTCAAGAAAAGGGCAGTGTTTAAAAAGTTCAACAACATTGAAGTGTCTGATATACACAAACTAACATATAACCATCACATCAGTGTCACAGAAGTGCACAGATTCACAACCAATCTAATAACAGCTACGTGTTTTTCCTTATCAGTTAAGAACAAAGTAAAATGGACTACTTTTTGCGGGGACGAAAGGGAGCATCTGTGGGCAAGACGTCTGCAGAAACGTGAGCGAAAGGCAGATACCATCGGCCAACAACTGTGTTTTACTTAATTTAAAATACTTTGTAAATAAAGCCTTCAAATAGAAACCTGTAAAATTATGTCGTTGGTGCTCATTTGCATCTCTTATCCCCCACCCCGTTGCAATTGTGAAGCCAAACACTAACCTCATAAAATTGCATAAAACATTAGCTAGATAAATATCACTCACCAAAAATCCTAAATCATTTAAATAATAATTTATCCTGATTATTTGTTCTCAAAATCATTTTTTCCTTGGCATTTCCATTGCCATTGGCGCTAAAGCTGAAAGTCAAGTAAAATTTTTGTAATACATTTCAACTGCTCATTAAATCTCTGCTCATTAAAAGTAGTCTTCAGTCAAAGAGTGTGAATATGCTGACATTGCGTAGGTCTTCTAAAAAGCTCAGCTACCAAACAATCAAATTCTGATTGGATGAAACAACTGGTTGATCTTATTTAACTTATTTAATGCTACAGGGCCGGCAAAATTCATTATGAAACCATAGGCAAAATTTTAAATCCTGGCAACCAATAATGCTGAAATGTGATTGGCTTAATGCTCTAATAAGAAAATACATGTCTGGAAGTGGTGCAAACGCTATGAAATAAAGCAGAAAGAGCATTTGGAAATACAGTATTTAGTAAGTATTTATGGACAAAATATAATAAACATCAATCTGTGATTCAGATGTTTTTAGGCCTAGTAAAGGATTTGAAGGCCTTGATGGCCCGCCAATGTGTGCACTAGTCTTATTCATTCATTCATTCATTATCTTCCGCTTATTACTTTATGAGGGTCTCATTTGTATTATTTTATAACTAGTCTAATTGTTCATCAGACTTATTTTCTGTCTTTCATTCTATTTACAATTTGAAAAAGTGGAGAAAGTGAAGAATTTCAATCATCACTTGTGTTCATTTGTTGAAAATGTACAAGTTTTTTTCTTTTGCATTGGCCCCCAGGTGGAGCTTCCACTCTTTAACCTATTATATTTAAACTTGTAATAGTCCTTATAGTAATTTTAGATTATGATCTGTAGAAAATCACCTGCTAAAATGCAGTTGCAAATATTCTAACCACAGAATCCAGATGAGGAATTGTATATCACACTGTATATCACACAAACAACTCTACTAAAAGTCCTAAAAATGTAATGAATGGCTTCCAAACTGTGGGTGGCAAAGGTATGTGAACTTTTGTGAGAATAAACAGATAATTTGAAAAAAAAAAAAAAGTGTTATCTGTTTTTGGTCAACACGATAAAATCAGCCCTGATGCATTTGTAGAACAGGGATCTGTAAAATGGATCTACTTGTTTTTGAAAATGTATCATGGCTAAGAAAATCTCTGAGGATGTCAGAAAAAAAATGTTGATGTTTATCGGGCTGCAAAACGTTAGAAAATCATCTGCAGAGAGGTCAGACTCAGTTCGATCAAAAATGCAGACAGACAAAGATCACACCAAAAGTATTACATGCTATTGTTTGTAAGTTTACTAAGAACCCATTGTAACTTCTAAGCAACAAAAGTTTTTTTTTTACCATGCTAAATATTAAACTTCTTATGTCCACCATCAATTAACCACTGAAAAACATTATGCATTGGGTTACAAAAAGGCACCAACAGCTCTACAAACAGAACTTTAAGGCCCATCTGCATTTTGCTAAAGATCATGTGAAGAATACAAAAGGTTCCTTGTTAGTGAATAAAATCAATGCAGTGTACCCATCTATAATTTACAGTGGTGGTAGTATTATGGTTTAAGCCTGTTTTGGTACAGTCAGCAACGGGACAGCTTGCCATATGACAGAGCAGTTAATTTGTAAATGAAGAACCTTTCAAGACATTGCTTAACTTTTTAATTTGAGAATTGAGAAGGGATTTGTAATGGATTGGTCAAAATTTCTTAAAAATGTTCAATGCCATGATCCAGTAAAAAATGTTAAGATTAGATTTTGATAGATCCCTGTTTTTTTTTTTTTTTCTTTTAATAAAAGTGTGCTCACTTCAATTTTTGATTGAAAACACCTGACTTATTTATATGCTGTTGTCATATTTATTTAATTACACACACAAAAATACGGCAATTTATGGCCTAAATAAGACAAATTTACTTTTCTGGATTTAAAAAGCTGTACGCTGTATAATTTTGGTTTGAAAATTTCCTGATGATGTAGTACTTTGGAGTTCATTCAGATTTTTTGAGAGTTAATAATAAAGTTCCTTTATGTACTTAGCTAATCATTAGTTATATATATATATTTTACCCATACTCACAAATCATCTCTACTTCTTGAATAAATCAGTTGTGGTAGAAATATGTGATAGCATTTTCTGTATAAAAAAAACATCAGAATCCCACATTCAAGTTTTGCATCAGGAGTTATGGCAATGACCTAATGTTTCCAATAACAACTGCAACTGAAAATAATTTAGCTCAACACATAAAAACCAATGGATTTAACGGATTGAACTATGACTCTCTTTAAACACAAAAACCATTCAACTACTCAGGAAATCACAAACTGATGACAGCATTAAATTACTTAATCGTTAACCATCACTTTTACAAAATTACATCCTAATCAAACTTACATCAATAGTTGAAACTAATCCTAAGTGCAGAATCATTGCTGTTTCCTTAGTGCTGCTATTAAATGTTTATTTATCCAAATAAAAAAAAAAATACCACACAGGTATACTTCTTAAGCAATACAAATAATGCAACAAGTGCGAAGGTTGGTTTGGAACCAGCCACACATACAGTACATTGCATTGATGTCCACAGAAAACCAGGAATGCTGAGGATGGCAGTTGTGCTCAGTAAGAAGGTGACTATCCAGAAAAAATGAAAGCCAAAGGCAGACAGGGTTGGAGCCGCATATCAGAAGGCAGTGGACGACCACACATTCACCTTTCTCTTAATCACTCTCCTCTCCCCTTTTTTCAATTCCCACATGTTCCACCCTATTAGGTATAAGTCCCTGAGAACAGAGAACCCTGTGTGTTTATGAGTGTGTTGTTTTTTAGGTACCATTTTCAGGCATTTTAAAAACCAGTGCTATGCATTGGAAATCCGAGCATTGGTATAGGATACCTCTGCATGACCAACATCCCAAAAATAATCCACAACATAATCAGCAGTGGGAAGTACTAAGTGGTGTAAATAACAGGCTTTGGTAAACTCTTTGGTGATGTATACACATCTGGTTCTGAGGCAGCGGGAAATGAGGGGCAGAAGTGTTTTGTGACATGTACCAGCATTCATTCATGTCCAACATTATCAAACAAGATGGGCAATATTTACTTTAGAGCAGTGGAGTGCCGTCAGGGAATAAATATATCTGAATCACAGACTGATGTTAATTATATTTTGAATTCTTACATGAATTAAATAATTCATGGAGATGAGTGAGGACCAGATACAGGATTTTACAGGCTCATATGTAAAGGCTTTTACACATTATTTTAAAAGCCTTAACACAGTTGTTGGCTGATAGATCTACCTGCAGCTTGCATTCTCCTCCCCCTGTGCTACTGTGCTACCCTCACAAAAACTTATCTGTGATGCATTGGCACTTTATACTGCATTTCTACATGATAAGATATTTTTATTAAACAGTTAATTGTTGCTGATCAGTAATCAGTATTGAAGGCCCAGATGTGACACGGAGAGCCTGCCACTGCTTTAGAGGCATAAAAAATAAAAAAAACACAAGAGTTGACAAGATGTGACATTGAGGAGCAGGATGCTATGAAAAGGACAGAATCAAAGGAGCCTAATCTGACTATGCACAAAGCAGCATGTACTGTGAGGGCACTGGAATCAGTGAAGTGTCATAGTGAGTGGGAGGATGCCACAGTAAATGCAGGCTTGAAAGATCCGTGCTCACCTGACTTCCATGATCACAGCGCACACGGATCCTAGATGCACAACAAAAGTATATTTGTGGGCATAGGAATTCCCAGCCACTACCAACATAGCCAACATTAAAGGGCATGTTGGTTATAGTTAGGAATATCAACTTAAAGCTGGTTGCAGAAAGATGTAGCGGTGCAGCCGTGATCACTGCTTAAGAAGAATTTTGGAAGAAGAAGAAGAGACTTAGCCACAGCACAGCCAGCTACGGGGACTCTGAAAATTGTCTGTTGTGTTTGTGTGTCTGTGGTCTTACATGTCGGCCCAAAATACTAAAAGTTATTAATAAAAGCTATATTTGAGTCTGGCAGGGCTTGTCTACTGTACTCGTGGTGTCTCAGCCCATTATAGCATATGTTAAAAAAAACACATTGCAACTGAGCAAACTTCTAAGGGACTGCTAAAATTGATTAACTTTGCCAGGTCAAATTAGACGCTGGAAAAGGAAACTTAAGCAGTAAAACAAGAAACAGGTGATGAATTACAACTGCAGGTTTTATGAAATGTGACATGTTTAGTTGAACAGCTTTGGCTGTAATCTGTGTTATGATTTAAAGAAAAAAAATGTGGTTTGGGGTAATGCCAGTAATGGCTATGGACATGTATTTTCTGAACTAAGAAAGCACTTTTGTGTCAGCTGGAATCACTGAGGCGAGTTTTTCTATTAGCTCACTCCATGAACACGTTCCCACATGTTTCATTTATCACTTTCAATCCATCATTACACCAAAAGAGAAGTTTCAGGGGATTCCGGACTACCAAACTACCTACTAATGTGTTTATAAAGATGGATCAAAAAACGTATTTACAACCCACATGCTGTTATTATTATTGTAATTTTCTCATCTAAAGAAACTATTTTGATGATATGTATACTGTATTGTCACAAAATGCAGCTTGAGATAGTTCCCCTCTAAGAAAAATTCACATCGTCTCATCTCACTTTCATTCTACATACCTTTGCAGGTTCCCAGCATTCTCCTGAGACAAAATTTCTCTCACCAAGCTAACAGACTTTTTTTTGCACTATTTTTGAGATGTCATTAACAAACATCCCGTGTGTCTTGATATAACTCAAAATAAACATAAATGTGTTCTACTTATATGTTTTATAATGTATCAATGCATCTGCTACTTATATTTCACATATAAAGCAGTAATTCAAATAATGCCACTCAAAACAACATGAACAGAATATCAAGAAGCTGTAATAGCCAATCAGATGGAAGCAAAAAAAATTGGAATCATTAAAAAGTTATTAGGAAGTTGGTTTCAAGTCGGGCGACACAGTGGCTTAGTGGTTAGCACATTTGCATCTCAGCACTGGGGATTCCCAGTTTGAATCCCAGTCTGGGTGGAGTTTCCATGTTCTCCCCGTGTCTGCGTGGGTTTCCTCCCACATCCCAAAAACATGGATTCAAGGTTAATTGAAAGCTCTAAATTTCCAAATTTCCCTGTATAGTGTGTGTGTGGCTGTGTGAGTGAGTGTGTACCCGGCGATGGATTGGCGCCCTGTCCCGGGTGTATCTGCCCAGCGCCCGAGGCGTTCTCCCCTGGATGAGCATGGGGAACCCCCCACGACGCTTATAAAGGAATAAGAGGAAGACAATGAAGGAATGAATGGTTTCAAATCAAGCACTCCTAGTCCAACCAAAACAGACAAATGGAGGTCAATTCTGAAGTCTTCAGATTCTTTATTGTTGCTACAAAGTTAGTGAAAAAACTTTTGAATATTAAGCATATGATATCCAATAAACTGGATTTCCACACAACCCCGATAATAAAAAAGGGAAACAATGTCATATTTAATCATACTACACTTATGACAAAAGTGTGAACTTTTTAGAAGCAACACTTAATTTATATGTGATATTATAATTTTTTTTTAATGATAATATAAGTTTTTAAACACTGGGTTTAAAATTTTCCATGAATTAGGTTTCAGATTTTTTAGAACTTCAAAACATGCATGACTATTCTAAATTTCTTCAGGGATGGTCTACTAACAGTCACACAAAATCAAAACCCTGAACAACAATGACAATGATAGATTGGCGCCCTGTCATTGGTGTATTTGCCCTGCGCTTGAGACGTTCTCCCATGGATGGGCATGGGGGACCCCCCCCCCACGACCCTCGTAGAGGATTAAGTGGAAGATAATGAATGAATGCATGAATGAATGAATGAATGAACAACAGTGATGTGCATTGCAGGCTTGCAAGAGACTGCTTTTTTTTAAAGTACACTGGTGCTCATCTGCTAAAAATCACACCGACTCTAGAAAAATGTAAGTTTAAAATAGAAGCTAAAAGTAAAAAAAACATTAAAGAAGTGCGTTTCCTCTGTTCTTTCTCGTAACTACAATAATTTAGCAGTAAGGTGTAGGTGTTTGGAACTCGGTAAAAGGGAGGGCATTCCATTTACTTGTGGACATGAAATTCTTTGCATTTTACTGAGTGGATATATTATATAGCATGGAGTATTTGCACAGCAACCGAAAAAACACAGCTGATGGTGGAACAAATGATAGATTTACTGCTGGCTACATCTGGCACAACCTGTCATTTTAGATCATATACAACGTGTCTATGAAGCACAATCCAATGTAACACTTTCATTGGGGTGCATTTTTCTATCACTATTACCTCATACAGTTTGGTTGCTAAGGTTTCATGAAAGAAAGGAAAACAAAAAAACATGGGATGGTTATTGTAAGCAAGTTATATTTTTACAAATATAAAATTGTATATTTCTAGGTGGTAAGGTAACTAATTTGCATGGCCTATAATACAAGAGCCTGACACTTTTTTCCAGGGAAATGGGTAGGGCCATGAGGAATGTCAGCCTGGACCTTGTTTTAGTACACTGCCTGTTAGATCTGCTGGTGAGCTAAAATCCAGACCTTGTCAATGCATCAAAACCAATAATCAACAGCCAGTGAATAAGAGGTTTTGTGTCCTATAAGGGAAATGATGATTTGTAACCCAGCAAACACAACTGGTGGTCTTTAAAGGTCTTGAAAGTTTTAGGTCACTTCATAGAATCTGATCGCATGCAGTTATGTTGCTAATAGCGGTAATAAATGTACAAAAATAAAATAATGCCACACAGAATATTTTTATGCAATTTAAAACAAAACTAATAGCCAAGTTTAAATTACGAGCCAACCGATAACTCCAATTTTTGAAAAGAAGATACAGAAGTGTTTCCACTTAAACATCAATGCTGAAAATCAAGTTCTGCAGAAAGGGTCAACCATGATGGCAGCTGTTAGCTGGCTGGGCTGATTAAGAGCTGAGGGCATGTGAGCCTCTTTCAGGAGGTAACGTGTCCCAAGGAAAGATAATTTGCAATCCACCATGAAGCCATGAAGGCTGAAAAGCTGGCCATCTTGTCTCAAATTTTTTAATAACATGGAATTTCATCAGTCAGGTCTTAAAAACACTGAAACACAGTTAATAAATATAGTTCATGATTTAGTAATGCCCCAAAATAATAATCCTTATCTCTTTTTTCGTCTTATCAGTGCAGCTTTTGACACTGTAGATCACACCATCTTACTAAATGGATTAGTAACCACTGTGGGCATTACAGGAAGTTTAATCCAGGGTTTGAAGCCAATCTGACAGATCAATATCAGTTTACCTGTGTTAACCATCAATGTTCAGACCTTGCAAAAGTATACTATGGTGTTTAGCAAGAGTCAGTACTGTGATCACTCCTGTTTGCACTATGTATCCTAAATTAAGAATTTTAAACTACTTACTATTCATTATCAACAGCATGCAAAGAGTTCTGCAAAGAAACAACAGAGTTACAGTACTTTTTAATGGGTTTAGAATTTTTCCTGCTTATAACTTAATCTTATATTCATTTGATCTACCGGTCAAACACCCTCTAGCCAAAAAGCAACATAAATTCACCAAAGCACCTCACCCCTCCAGTGTCCTCCCAACATTGATTTTTTGTGCCCGTAGCATGCAAAGGTTCTTTAGGTATAAATTAAAAGGAAATTGCATTAATTCGAAACAGGGCTGCAATAATTTCTTAAAGCAAGACCTGAGCTGGGACCACCTCAGCTGTAACCCATACACTAGATGAATAGCAGACCTCAGTAGCCCCTGGGCAGACAAAACCCTCCTTCCATATGCTGCCTAATTGGTTTAATTACTGTAATTATCTGCTGAGCTACACATTGCAAAGGTAGGAACGATAAATGGCTTTAAAAACGCATGTTGACAGCAGGAAAGGAGGAAATAAATGCACTAGCGGATGCAGTTGAAAAAGTTACAAAGTGACAAAGGAGAGTACTCCTAGAGACCAAAATGAATTAAATTAATGAAATTAAATAAGTCTTGAGAAGTCAATGTTTTATTGAAATTTTGCATACATTTTATTAGAACAGAAACCTAAGAAGTATTGAACTTCTTGATTTATGAAGTATAATATTATAATTAACTATGTGTCACTTCAACAAAAGTAATGAAATATTTAGTATTTTATTTTCATGCCTTGTAATAATTATATTTCGTTCTACATTTTACTCCTACTTATATGTTCATGTTTAAAACAGAGGATGTTTTAACTTTTTTTCAAATAAAAATTCAGGTTGAATTTTGCATACGATAAGCATATATGCTTATATGTTCCTTGATTGTTTGTTCCATATCAGTTGCTTACTAACATTGGTTGGAAAGTCCTTGTGGTGACTGATGTAATAAATATATTGTATTTGTTTGCACTTGAATTTCATTTCGATGGAGAAGCTAGTTACATGCACTGTTCAGGTGTAATTCTTTCACATAATTCTTGAAGGTTCCAGGAGCATTTTTAAACAACTTATCTGATCTTCTGTTCTTTTAATACATTTTCAGTTGGATTCTGGCAATTAACTTTGTAATTCTAGCAGCTTTATTATATTTCTGTGAAACCACTTGAGGGTTTTTGGCTGTGTGTGTGGATATTTCATCTTGGGTTTTTCTTTCCAACTTCCTGATAGATGCCATGAATTTTTTTTTTGTAAAGAATGTCTTGGTACATTACTCTATGCATTCTTTATTTAAATATATGAGGTTTGCCAGGATCATATGCACGGTAAAAGCCACAAAAGACGTCCCCCCACCCCCACCCCCCACACACACACGCACGCACGCACGCACGTACGTACGCAGCACGCACACACACACACACACAATAAAATAAAAACAAGTTCACATTCATTTAGAAACAACTAGACTAACGTTTTAACTCGAGGACAGTTTAGAAATCAGTATTTGGTGGAACCACCATGATTTTTAATCACACATTTTGACTGTTTTTGGGTGACCTTATGCCATTGCTGATACAAAAATCCAAGCAGTTCAGCTGTGTTTGATGCTTATGACAATCCATCTTTCTGTCCAATGGACAGTCTGGAACTGATGTACATGTAGCATTGTCCAAAAGAGTGATGTTAGTCTTCTGAAAGAAGTTCTTTATCAGGCAGGCATTGTGAACTGTATCATCGTCTTGTTGACAAACCCTGTCTTTACCACACAGACAATGTCCACTGCAATCTCCTCTGTTGCTGTTTAAGGATTCTGCACAAACTGAAGCGTCATTGTTCCTTTGAAGGCAAACGCACCGTAAATCATGATCCCCCCACACAGTGCCCTGTAGATGGGATCTCCTTGTCATGCCAGTAACATTGGAAACCATTTATTCCACCTTTCAATATCCAATTTTTTGGTGCGCCTTTGCAAAGTCCAAACGAGAAATTTTGTGGCATTAAAGAAGATGTGGCCTTTGAACATTTTTTTTTTTTCCTGAAGCCCTACTTTCGGAGATGGGATGTTTGACTGTAAATGCAGTTTTCAAAAACTTGGCTTCTCATAAGTTTTTGTCTCCTGCACCGATTTCTTTTTTTAATTGTGAAGCTCTATTTAGAACCTTCTTAAGATAAATTAGCACAAAATGCAAATTCTTGCAATTTTTTACACTGGTTTTAAGATTCTTTAGATGTGTGTACACACACAATTAATGTTAAATCCCTGTAACAATAAATGAAACATAAACCTGAATCATGCTGAGTGTGCAGGAATTTTTTTTTAGACATGAACCAAATAACATTGGAAACAATCAAGCTTTCGCAAATATGTTACTTTTTTTGCAAGCATTAAGGTTATATTTAACAAATACTTTTTTTTTTGCATTTTAAATTGTGCTTCATATCTATTAACGAATTACAGATGTCAGTTTGTATTGAATTTTTCTTTCTCAGTAGTAGTAGTAGTCACACACGTGACTAAAATGTGGCTCAATGTTAGTAATGATTTAAGGTAGACAAGATACTATGGTATAATTTCTGGTAGATTATGGCCCAACCTTTAAAACATTGTACTACTATTCACAGTAATTTACAGAATTTAATAATTATCAACTTCTGTGGAAAATAGAACAACTACACATTCATTTTTGTTGCTGCAAATCTAAAAAAGTAGCACAGTTAGCCATCTAATGAAGAGTTTTCATGTTCTCCCTGTGTCCGTGCATGCTTCCTCCCAAAGCCCAAAAACATGAATTCAAGACAAATTGAATTCTCTAAATTGCCCCACATATAGTTTGTGTGGCTGTGTGCGTCAGTGTCCCCAGCAATGGATTGGAACCCTGTCCTGGGTGTATCTGCCCAGCGCCCAAAACGTTTACTCCTGGATGGGCCCCCGGCGACCCTAGTAGAGGATTAAATTATAAACACATTTATAAACTGATTTCTGAAAACACACTCAACAGAGTCATTTACCACTTGGCCATGTGGTCTTTTTGATACATTTTCAATATTAGACAGTTCTCTGCTAAGCCATTGTATGTAGATTCTCTAGAAAAATAATCATCTTGAGGCAAAATCTGACTATAACTACATATTAATACAAATCATGCTATGGGGACTAATGCACACGCTTTTTTTACTATTACTTAATAACAGAGTGGCTTGTGGTTTTTTTGTTTTGTTTTTTTTTAACACAGAACACTGTTTCTTCTGACTGCATGATTTTTGGCATCACATTATTAGTGTAAATGCTGAACGATCTGATTTTTTGACGTGACTTAAAAGTCTGGCACAAAGTGGTGAACCATAACCCACCCTACATGCAAAGAAATTGTTTGAGTGTGCTCTCTTCACACCATTTTGACAACCTTTAAATCAATAGAATTATATCAGCCATTAAAAACACTAAAAATCTTTAGCTTTTTCGTTCGTTTATAATATGAAAGAATTGTGCTTCAATATGGCAAAAACTAAAATTCAAACTAGTATAAAATAAATAAAAAGACTGGAAAAAATCCCTTAAAACAGAAATAAAGTTAAAAAAAAGCATGTTTTAAGTGAAAGGGTACTTTTAAGTCGGGATCTTAAGGATGGTGATTATGAAAAGCATAGAAAGAAAAAGAAACAGAGGGAGACTTTTTGGAGGAAAAAGACCAATATAGGCCCAAATTGGAGGATGTGTGTTTTGGTCAGAAAGCCTTCTCTAAAATTAGCTTCTATGTAAATTCCACAATGCCACTGGCTTTAACTGTGTATGTGAAAGAGGTGGCTTATGGAAAAGGGGGGGAGGGAAAAGAAAAAAAAAAATCACTGAGAGGACAAACTCAAAAGCATGCAGAAGTATACATAAACGGTAGCTTGAACACATTTCTAGTGGAACAAGTTCTAAAGCAGAGCCATTTTCAAAAGTACAAAAAAGAATGGAAAGCCAAAAAAATTAAAGCCACAGGCCCCACACAGTCCACACTGAAAGCACAACCATATGTCCAATACTTACTGCACCCAAGCCCAGCCTTCCACACAGTCACACACATGCTATTGTGGCAAGGAGTTTGTGCTTGAAAGAATTGCAAACACACACCCACACAGACATTCAGACAAAGTAGACAGAATACGGTCCAAACTTATAATAACTGCAGCCAGGCCCATAGGGTTTTGTTTACTTGTACTTATAGAAGCAGTGATAGCTTCTATTGGTTAATACAAAGTCAGTTTCCTGGCTGCGTTTCTGTATATCGTTTTCGTTCCTTCCTAACCATAAGCAAATAGCTAACCACATGAAACAGTACAGAAAACGGATGGAAAATCTTAACCTTGTCTCAGTTTTTGGGTCTTTCATTTAAATGATGAACCATTGTAAGGAATAGAGACTGGGCACAGGAATAATAAATGAAATGAATAATAATAATGCAGTATATATAAAAACAAAAATATTTAGACATGATGCACAGAAAACAAGTGACATGAATATTGTACCCATTTACCTTTGACTATTTACTGTATATGCAGCATCATTCATATTACAACCTTCTCTAAAAGTGCCTTAGATTAAATGTTAATTTATGTACGTAAACACAATTTAAAGGTAGCTAATACATTTCAGTGTAGTAGGTGCCAGGAAAATCCATCTTGTTCATGTTCCACCTGAATTATGAAGGCATTTAGGACAAGATTTAAACAGAGCAGAAGTAGACAGCAGTAATGAAAATGTAAGAAGGTGTAATAAGTGCTTAAGCAGACTTTTGATTACCATGAATATATTAGACCTGGATTACTACACAATTGCTGGATTAAATTTTCTTACCACATGGGCATTTAAAGTGGCAAAACTTAGTTTGAGAAAAAAAGATTTTATTGTGACTGAAAAGATCAATTACAAATAAATCCCAAAATAATGACAACAGAATAAATAAAAGGCAAAAATAAATACACTATTAAATAAAGTACAAAAACAGTGGGTAAAAATCTAACTTTTAGAGTTGGCCAATTTGTACTTTTAACATTTCTATAAGTATTCATCTTTTTTAAGTGTAAAAATAAAAAAGTATCAATCATATACCAAACAAAAGGTTTTCAAAAATAATCTTTACTAATTATTGTAGAAGATATCCGAATACCACATGAAATACTGAGGAAATGAGGAAAATAGAAATTGATATGTTCAATCAGAAGACAAAAAAAAACAAACATTGTAAGCCCCCACAAAGCCACAAATGTTCCATTATGCCCCTCTGATAAAATGAATTTTAGGTGAAATATAATGTTCAGGATTCATCTTAAGATGAGAAATAGAAATGTTTAAAAGTAAAAGCAGTCTGCATCATAATGCAAGTGAACATGAATGTGCCAGTACAATACACATTCCTGTCTTTTGTTCAAGTGGAAGACACACACACCACTGTGATGTCCGTTCGCCTATGGATTGTCATTTGACTCATACACCATGAACATAACCTTTTTTTCCCTTGTTTTTTTTTTTTTTTTTTTTTTACATCGCACAGCATAGCTTAAAATTGACATGATGCTGCAGTTCTCCATTCCAAATTATAACCTTCAACACTTTCCCAAAGGCCACATCCCTACAATGTTCCAAAATAATAAGATGAAACATAGGATAGAGAGGAGACCAGCATTTATACTGAATCTATTTAGCCACTGACATTTCATGTTTAAGTGCTATTTTGGCCTTGTGTTTCACTTGTGCTTGATGTAAGCATTGTGAATTTTAAGACTATATTTTGTTTATTTTTCTTACTGGCTATTTCTTTGAAACCAAAGAAATGTACAGTCACAAAGATTATAGCAGTAAGAGCTCATGTTAATGCTAAACTTCCTTACAACAGCCGTGACAATGGCCAGCTCAAGCTACAGTACAGGATGTGATGTGCAGTAAAACTTTAATGATTTGTGTTGTATTAACCTTAATGTGTACACATGCCAGTATGTCTCAGAGTTTCAGATGTATAGGATGTAAAAGTAAATGGTGAATGCCAGTCATGCAATAATTCAAAAATGTCAATGCCACCATTACACTAATACTGCAGATAAAGAATGTCTATGCCATGCCACATATTCACAGCAGAGAGCATTGATTAATTGACTTGATCCTTTACTGCAAAATTAAACATGCATGTGAAACTAGGAAAGCCTAAAGAAATGTATCTGTACATCCCTAAATGAAAGGATGCATGGTTTAAATATATTTTGCAAATATACAAGATTTAACAGACTTTTCATTTGGTGGTTTTACTTTTCCTCGATGCACCTAAACATACTGTGATAAGTGTATCAACACTACTACAGGGCTTTTTGGATTTAGGGTTCATCGTTGTCAGCTGGAGGATGGTGCTGCCCTGGTTTGGGGCTGTCCTTGCAGTTCAAGCCCAGTGTGATCCATCGTTCAGCATTCAGTTAGATTGGGAGGCATCAAGATAAAGTTTGCTGTCCCCTCTGAGCTGCACAAATTCTAGGTTCATCACACAGCAAATACACTCAGAGTGCTGGTCTGGTCTTTAAGTCCTAAGATGCTGTAAGCAATTCTTTTTAGGTGCCCTGGCAGTCGAACTCCAATGTTTCGGATATCCCTAAAGGAGAAAGAATGAACAGGGTAAATAGGACAAAGTTGCTGCTGTTTGGCATGTTTTAAAAATACACTGCTTATATAAAGTCATAATACCTCATCAACATTTAATCTTTAGTTACATATAAATAGTATCAGCCTATTAACACAAGTAGCCAGCTTATTGGCTCCCATTTCACATCTGATGTAGAGGTAAGAAAGAAAAAAAAGCTTGAAAAGGTGGTTTAATGACAAACCCTAAAAAACGGCATGGTAATGATTTGGACACCAACAGAACAGCTTTAACTTTTTTAGGAAGGTTTTCTACAACATTTTGTTGGGTTCATATTAATGCCATGTTTATAAATAGATATGATAGATTTCTGATCTATCAGATAGATCTGTTTGTGCTTTTTAAATATATATTTATAGTATATTATTTCCTTGAATAAAGTGTAAAGGTCAGTTGTCTTTTTCTTGTCTTAATGTAAAAGTGACCAGACTCAACCTACACAGTAAGCATTAGTCCTATTACACTTTATTAAACTCTTTTTATGAAGCAACTGTTTTATTTACAGTGATCACAACTGCTGTAGTGTGATAGACATTGTGTGAATAAAATGCTGTTTCTGTATCGCAATAAAAAGCAAATTATCTTCTTGTTGATTTATTTGAAATGTAATAGGTTTAAGGTAAACAAATATTGATTATTGGATTGTATTTTTATCGTATCGAATCAAGGGGAATTTTTAAGTATCGAAAGGCTCCGACTTGCACTCCCAGTCATTTTCATGGCAGGATAGGTATTTTGTGTTCATAAATTATTCACATAAATTATGAAATAGTAGTATTTGTATTATGAGTTATTCATGTTCTTTGTTTAATTAGTTTTGTGTTTTTAGAAATTTGATTAAAGGATCTGCTTTGGTTTTGTTAAAATCGTTCACCAATTAGGCTGGTATTGTAAATCTTTGCCGTTCCACTGTATATTTTGTTAATTTTGTTAATATATATGTAATACAAAACTATTCGGAATTTCACATATTGGTGTCTGTTCTCCCTTCACCAGGAGTGAATGTGTTCCGTGAGTATGTCCAATGTGGCACCATTTGTATGTTGTCTGTTCGCATCTCCTTCCAGTCAATGGTTTTGGTCGTACTTGGATGTTCAGATGGATTTTTTTTGACAAGAATTTGGAGTGAGTCACTCAGTAATAAAGTTCTGCCCATTTGTTTAGTCAAGCTTGGCTCGCCATCTTTATTTTCACTTTAGAGGTTTTCAAAGGCATTGAGGTCATAAATCTACCATGCTACTCAAGTTTATCCAGACCATACTCAATCAACCACGCCTTTTTAACCTTTACTTTATGCACTGGGACACAGTCACGCGAAAAAAGAAAAAAAAAAAGAGAGCCTGCTTCCACAAAGTTCTCCAAACTGGCTCAGTGTTTTTTTTATTCTAGTGCCAGAAGCACTTAAACACCTATTAATCCAGGATTAAGAGGTGTCTCAATATTTTTGTATATCGTGTGCTTAAAAGAGATGAATTAACCTTTTTGCAAGCCATATTAGATATTTTATTAGAAACTACTGTTGATAAACTGGCACACTTTTGGTTCAACACCCATCCGTTTTGCGTAACTGATAAAATAGGGTGCAATACAACTACTTAAGGTAGACAATTCCTAGTAAAAACTTTCAGTTAAAAGTATTCCCATCACTCCCTTCCATGATTCACTCTTACTGGCAACCCCAGTCCCTGGTAGAATCATAAATAGTTTGTGGGCTTTTTTAGAATGCCACCATGTCATAACAGATGGGATGCCAAAGTTAAAAAGACACACATCAAAGCATGTTCTGCCTTTCCACACACAAGTCAATCAGCTTCCAGTCTAAATACACTCATGGGAGTGCAGTTATAGGTCACAAAACTTCAACAAGTACAGATTCCCCTACCAGTCATCAGTTCCCGACTCCAGTGATCAGTGTAACAAATGGCCTACAATTTCTTACATAGCAAGTTTTGTCTCTTGGTCAGCTTCAATTTCCATCTTCAATAAACCCTTTATTCTTAACACCTCCCCCTCAATATTACCCATTTGTAAAGAAATCCACATGGTTACTGGCTCATTAAAAACAGTCCTTAACTGGTGATTCAGGCAAAGAAAGCACCATAAGAAGAGACGGAGGAAGGGAGGAAGATGGAATTAGGGCGGAGCAGCATGCCGCAAGCTACCACATCCAGGCCACCAAAATATAAAAAAATAAACGTATCCTTTCCTGTCTTACCACCATATTTTCCATTCAGTCTGTGAAGGTTTTTAGACTTTCTTTAAACAAGATCACAAATTCTTACTCTTTGTTGAGAAGATTATTCTAAAGCAAAGCCCAATGCATTCTGAGGCAGTTTAATAGTAATTACACAATGTGGGTTTCATGTTGGCAAATGGGACTCAAGCATAAATCATCTGTGGCTTGTGAGCTTATCCTTGTAACTGGTGCATAAACTATAGTCACGGGCAATAACTAATCTTCAAATAGAAATGTCAAAACATGATTCTGATCACCAAATGTTTGTAAAATTACAAGATTTAGTCAGTGGTGCTACAATATCCATTTACTTACCTGTGAATTTAGCATAATGGCCATTTCCATGAACTGACGAACAAACACTAGAAGGGTTTTGAGATTCATGCTTAAATATGATTTCAGGGCAAGCATTTGTGAATCAGCTTTTTGTTGAGGTCTCATAAAAATATGAATCACACACAGATACTAAGGGTGGCGTCTCTTGTTAATCTTTGTCACCATGTTACTATGATAAAAAGGGCACAATGTCCGAACATAAATTTACTTTATGGCCATTTCCTTTGAGCTCTTTAAATGTGATAAGTATTAGGTTATGAAAACTTAATTCTGTCACTTAATGTACTTAAGTAAAGATACAGTGGTATGACTTTTTTTTAAGTGTTCATTAAACAAATTATGCTTCATCAGCATACAGAACAAATAAATCATTACAAATATAGAAACTTTAAACTATTTAACCATCAAGAACTGGTATTTTTTTTAAAAGGGTGATAACACTGGCTAAATCAACTACATTCTTTGACATTTTTCAAAAAGTACATTTTAGCATGAATTAAAATGTTTAATAAAAAAAGTTTTTAATACTAGTTGGCTAGAAAGTCAACTGCAAATATTCAGTTTGACTTACTCGCTTTTCATTTGTAAAACTTGCTCCATGTTGACAATACCCGCCATGCTAAAGTTTTCACTGTACTGACTCATCTTGATCGATTCCAGCCATTCAGACACAGACCTAAAGGGAGAGCCATCCGAGCCACTGGTGCTTGGAAGTCGGATTGAGACTCTAGGAAAAACAAAAGACCTAGTCAGCAAACCATATACGTTTCCATGCTCCTTTTTTGTTTAAAGTGCAATGCAGCTGAGCTGTAATTAAAAAAAGTTTTTCTTTGCAATCTGATGAACCAGCAAATATCACCTGGAAAACTTTATACCCTTTTTTGTCATTTTTGTACTAAAACCACAAACTGGGTCATTGTCTAAATAAATTTAAATTCGATATCGGTTATGCAGCATAGATAAAAGTGCCAAAGGAAAGGCTTAATAATACCGTCTCGTTTAAGAACTTTAAAATTTTTTACTAAAACCAGATTAAAGGTACCATAATGATAATACAGTACCAGTCAAAATTGACACCTCATTTATTATTTTCCATTTTGACAGTTCAGTTTACCGTGAAGATGGACTATTTGCAGTTTTACATTTACAGACTGTAGCCTGTTTGTGGAGTACAGTATATACTTATAGACCCCATTACCTTTTAGTCACTGAGGTCTTTAAATAAAACCGCACTAAAACCCCCCATACTGTTTAGAGTCACTGCAAAACTGACAATAAACCATCAACCAAATCATACCTGTTCTATAAACAAAAAAAACAACATGGGACTAAGAAAAAAAAAATAGAGCACGAAGGCAGTGTGTCCAAATTTTTTACGTTCTTACTTACCTAGGGTCAAAATCTGCAATGGTCTTGAGTGAGTCAGGACTCTTAAGAAGTTTATCCAGCAAGCTGACAATGTCCCCAAAGCGGGGTCGTTTTGAGCGATCTTGCTGCCAACATTGTAACATCAGCTGATACACGGCTGAGGGGCAATCCATTGGAGCAGGCAGGCGGAAAGCCTCATTAATAGCCTTCATTACCTACAGTGAGACAATAAATTTCCAAAATTAGAGATTTTGCACAAACTTTGCACCGTTCACAGTCAGTGGGATGTGACAGCCCAATACCTCATGGTTGCTCATGTCCCAGTAGGGCCTCTCGCCGAATGCCATTACCTCCCACATGACTATGCCAAAGCTCCAAACATCACTGGCAGAGGTGAACTTCCTGTAAGCGATGGCCTCAGGAGCAGTCCAACGAATAGGAATTTTTCCTCCCTTTATAAAGAACACAAAATTACTCGTGACTCAAAATTTCAGTTTAAACAATCCCTGTATAAATAAAGTTGTCTAGGACATAGACCTCTTTATACAAACAGTCTACCAAAAATATTTCATTAAATTGTTAGGTAAACGCACACTAGTGGTATAAGTGCCCTCAGGATCATCCTCCAAGACGCGGGACAGACCAAAATCAGACACTTTGCACTCCATGCTTGAGTTTATTAGTATATTCCTGGCAGCCAGATCCCTGTGAACGTAGCTCATGTCTGAAAGGTACTTCATCCCTGCAGCAATGCCACGGAGCATGCCTACCAACTGGAATGAGGGCATTTCTCCATCATGGTCCTATGACATAAATAAGGAATACAAGCATATATTAAACGGTTTTAGTAGACTATCCAGCAACAGACTATTTGTTCATAGGTTAGATGAGATGCTCATACAAATTGTCTCTCATGTAAGTTGCTTTGATAAATGTAAATTCGAGAGGTTTCAACTTAATGACAAAGATAAAAGCACGGGCTGGAACTGCAATAAAAACACTTTAAACATGAATCATAAATAAAATATGGATTTAATGCTATAGATAACACCATTTCAGAGTGACTATTTGAGGCAATCAAGCTATTTGGCTTTTCACATAGTTGTATAGTTTGGCATAGTATAAGAGGTTTTGGTCAAAACAATTCAGTTAATGTTGGAGAAAATATAAATCGGACCCCATTTATGGTTCAGTGACTTACCCTTAAATACTTGTCCAGTGCTCCATTTTCCATGTATTCAGTTATAATCATGGCATGTTTAACTAAGAAAGAGGAAACGTAAAAAAAATAAAAATGAATAAAATCAACTACAATTAACTTTAGTTCTAAATAAAAATGGTAAACAAATCAGAAATCAGTTACATGTAATGAAATTATTATTATTAGTTATTGGGAACAGCAAATGTGTTCATTTAAATGGAAATACATTAAAATATTTAACAAAAATACTATTTACATTTTGTAACCACCCCTTCCAGTCGAATAATATTTTGGTGGGTAAACTGGCCCATGATGCTGGCCTCACTTAGGAAGTCCTGTCGCTGCTTCTCAGTGTAACCTGGCTTCAGTGTCTTAATGGCGACTGCTGCTTCTTTTCGTCCTGGAGCCTTCAGGATTCCTCTGTAAACCTCTCCAAACTCACCTACAACACAGCATACAGACACCCACATGCAAAAACCATACGGGTTAGCTAAGCTACTCAGAACTACTTTAAACTTAGCAATCGTGAGGTGGCATTTTGGAGAGTAAAAAAAAGAAAAAAAAAACACCTTTGAAGCCATCTCAGATAACACCAAGAGGAAATGGTAAACAAGGAGTTTTTAGAGAGCACCTGGATCCTGGATCCGTTGGGGTGGGGTGGGGTGTTACACGGATACTCTAGAGTGGTCAGTGGGTGTGGGGGAGGGTGAATGTGTGCATTATGGGGGTCTGGGAATCAGCTGTCACGCTCAGGCAAAAATGTGAAATAGGGCGTGGGAAGGCCTGCAGGGGAGTGCATAGGGGAAAGGTGACCACACTGCCCTAATCTTTTCATTGTAAGGTTAAGAGAACCTGACCACTGAGGTGTAGCAATCGAATGCTGCGTGTTTGGTTTCAATTAGTTGTGTTTGTCAGACCCTGTACATAAATAAACTCTGTATGATTTAGACTGTTTTTTTGCCTGAAACTAAAAGCCAGCAGATCATTACAAGATCATCAACTTGGTTTAAAATAAAAACATATGCAGCCACTCTCAAGAGAAAACAATCTGCTTTCCCCCAAATAAATCCAAATGTGCAGAGTAAAGATCTGATAATAACATTCTTAAGTTTATTTTAGCTGTCACTCCAGGCATTGTGCTCTCATATTGTAAAATAAATACATGTGCAATTTAAACCTTTATTGAATTACTGCATGGAAATATACCTGCTCCAATGACTTTTTGTTTTGTGATGTGACTTGGGTGGATCTCACTGGCGAACTTGAGCACTGCCGTGTTGGGATCTTCATACGTATGTGGATCAACATAGGTCTTCAGGGGCTTCAATTGCTCTGGAGAATAATAGTTTCACCAAATTTAGTCAAGAAAAGCAAAACAGCAGGAGACGAAGTAAAACAGTTAAAGAAAAAAAGCTGTTTTATAAACCTGGACAGAAGTATGCATCCTCTGGTCCTTGCCTTGTGTGAGAATTCCTTCTGCTGAAAGTAGAAAAAAATATATATAAATTGCAAAGCAACAGCTGATCTTACAGAAATGGTATGATGCATGTTCTACAGAAGTAAACATTATAAAAGCCTCAAGTAGCTAATTATGTTACATACTTTTGAAAGCAAAATATACATAAATATAAACTTTTATATAATCCAGCAAACACAGAAGCAATAAATATCATGTGATGTTTTTTATGTTGATTTAATTATATCTTAAGGTTATATTGTGCCGTTTTAATAATTATTTAACAATTTTTTATAATTAATAATATTACATCAAAAGCAGAAAAAGCATTTATATGTTGCCTTAAAAGAAGAACCATACAGTATAGAGCTTTAAACTATTTCAAATATTAAATGTTATATAAAGTGTTTAATTTTGATTGTAGTGATTCTTTGAATACCCAACACTTCAAAAGATCCTGATGCAAAGCGGTCTTCATTCAGCTCTGAAGTGCATTGATTAAAAAGCTGTCTGTATTTGCTAAGTGGTGACAGAGGTCTAGGTTATCAAGAGACTTATACAGAGACTCTGGGTCACCTTCACAGAACAGTCACCATGTCAAAAAGAGGAAATAGAAGAGAGGAGAAAAAAAGTAAAGAAATTCACTTCTTATCTGGCACAATGTAGTTCATTTCCATTCAAACACAAAACCTTTAAAAGCACACTTATT
This sequence comes from Xyliphius kryptos, assembly GCA_025769995.1. Lineage (NCBI taxonomy): Eukaryota > Metazoa > Chordata > Actinopteri > Siluriformes > Aspredinidae > Xyliphius > Xyliphius kryptos. Next base: position 3,628 of record JAOUQT010304982.1, on the reverse strand, counting down.
GAGCAGCTGAATTCAACAGCCAATTCATCCCTCCAAGTGGTGAGGAAAATAAGCAGACACAGAGAGAAAGTGCATGAGCCTTAAAAAGAAACTGAATAGATGGGAAGCATTAAAAAAAATAAGCAGGGGTCCTAAAGAAATTAAGTGAAACTCAAAAGTGCAGCGTGAAAAAAACCTTGTTTCGTACCGTTTACGTAGTATTAGGACCACCACTACAATGAATAGTATTATCCCTCCGCCAGTCACAGCTCCAAGTATCACAGCTGTTTCCCCCTGATTTGGAGGAACTACTAGAAATTTAAAAAAAAAAATTTTATAAGTACCATTCCTAAATAAAATATTAAACTTGGTCTTCATCAATAAATGTATTTCTATAAATTTATGAACATGGTAATATTTTAGAACACTTTAATACCTTCTGGAGGTGTTGCAAACTCCTGTTCCATGCTGCTGCCACCTGATTTCCCTTCAGGATTAATAGCTTGGACTTTGAACAGATAGGAGGTGGAAGGAGACAGATTGAGGACCTTAACATTGTTCTTCTCCAGGACCAACACGGTGTAACTAGTCATCTGTTCACTGATCTTCAATCCATCTTTTTCCTGTTGAGTGTTTAGTGTTATTACACATTTTAAAAGTAATTTTATTTCAAGTGAAAAATTTAGATTTGGTAAATGCAAGAGTAGAATCTGAGGTGGAATTTCTCATTTTCAACCAAAATTAACAAAAGAAATGAATGGGGAAAAAATGGAATGTTTGGATTAACAAACAATGGTAGTCCCTGATTAAACACAAGTCTTGAGACAACAGGATAAAACCCCAAAGTACCCGTCATATACTAAATACTATGTTTACACATGATGGGAATCTGAAGGCAATAAACAATTGCAAGTATTAAAAGATAATTCTAAAAATTACATGATGTGTGTATATGTAAGATTAGCATTAAATGTATGAATGCAACTAAAAGTGATGTGCACAATCCAAAATTGCCTAGTAAGTAGTTTTAAATTAAACTAAGTACTGTCAGGCCAACTAGATTAATGGTGCTTACTAGATCAAATCATGATCAGCTATAGGAAATAAATCAGATTAATAACACCTGTATTTCTTACCTTTTTGCAATACTTGAGCTCATAGTGAATGTTGCTAGGTTTTGCTCGGCGAGACACCGACCAGGACAGTGACAGGCTTGTAGGGCTGCTGTCCATCAGGTGCATTGCAGTAACTTTAGGAGGATCTGTGATAGAGCAAAAAATGTAATGTTTGTTAACCAAAAGGCAACAAACTTTTTTTTAGAAAAATGTCTTTTTATGTCAGAATCTGCCATTTGGCAATACACTTAACCTATTACTTAACCAAGGGTCAAAGAAAAGTTTTTACTACTAATAGTTTTTTAGTATCTAGTATAATACTAGAAGTTAAATACAAAAAGCTGAAACACTTATTAATCCCAGATAACTTTGATTTCAGAAAAGCTAAGCAATCCTGCGCAAAATTTAATATGGCTTTATCATGCATAATCATACAAATTTAGCATTGCATGAAATATAACAGACAGCTGAATACATAGATTTTGTAGCAAAATATGTAAACTTTTAACATGAGTTGTGATTAACATCTGTGTATAGAACACATGTGGTCTGTATATAAAACAGTTACTCCATAAAGTGTCAAGTAAAGTTAAATAAGAAAAATTGTAATACGGTGTAATACAGTAAGTCTAATGATTACTGTGCAAGTCCAATCTTTTTACTGTTAAATTAAGACAGAAAAAACAAAAACTGACATCCTCAGTCAAATATGTTCAATCTAGGAAATGTGTATATTTATATATTAAAGGGTATAATATAAATATATTTTGAAAAACCACAGACGGATATGAAATCTATCATAATATAAATGTTCAAACAGGAGATGATTGGGGTATAAATGACTGTAGCACTGATTCTCTGTTCCTCTGATCTTACGTGTCTGTTGTCTGATCAGTCCCCCACATGTCCCATAAATGGTTTTCACTATAAGGACGTAGTGAAAGATCGTGTATTGGACAATTTTTATAAGAAACATGTTAATGTGAACAGCGTCAGTGTTTGGAAAATCTTTTTATGGAAATGGGATCCTGTATTAGTTCACTATGGGACACAACATTTCAAATAAAGGACTGTTCCATATGCCTTGCGATCATAAAAAACACACATATAGACAAACACTATAGCCTCTTTAGTATGATTTTGCTATGATTCAATCATTTTTAAGGAGCTTGCAAACAAGAAAAAAAATTGTGCATATAATTGTGCAAAAATTGTGCATATAATAAATATAATACATAACATTAAGTATATAATTGTATATTTAACAGGGTTTTTTCATTAATTGTTAATTTTTGTTATTTTCCAATTTAAATAAAAAAATAGTGGTTAGCTTTTATTGCATTTTTGCAAACCATAATTCAAATAGGACTTGTTTGTAGTAGGATAGGACTGTAGCTTACCAGTATAATGAAGTGCCGTGGTGATTGTGCTGGTGGCTCTCTGCAAGTTCAGTTTGGAAACGCCATTTCGAGCCTCCACTGTGAATGTATAGTTCAGATGTGGCTCCAGCTCACTCATGGTCACTGTGGTCTCTGTCAGGTCAACATTGCTGGGCTCATAACGCACCTTATCTCCACAAGGCTGACAGATAATCCCCTCACAGCGTTCACAAAATACACTGTAAGTAATATCAGCACGTCCTCCCATGTCTGCTGGGGGCTTCCAGGACAACATTAGCTTATTCACCGCCATCTGTGCTGTGGTGGCAGTTAGGTTTCGGGGAGGTGAAGGCAAGCCTGAAGCGTGTAGAAAGATGAACATTTAAAACTTATAAATGCTTAAAGTGCGAAAAAACTTGAATCTTAAAACTATTTGGAAAGTCTAGATTCCAAACTCTTTGTGCTGTGGTGCCTTTTTCAACATGCTTTCTGTATTATAGTAGTTGCACACGTTGCAAGTCACACATGGTGTAGGGACATTTAAAAAAAAAAAAAACAGAACATTTTTGCTTCAAACAGCATGCTAGTGGTTTTAAACCAGAAACCACTACAAACGACAATATTTATGCTATACTGTACAACCTGGGTCTGTAATCAAAACATGACATTGGTTATTTCAGTTTATATTTAACACAGTGAGAGCATTAGCCAATCTGTCAAATTAGACGCTTTTAAAAAGACCTACCTGTCTTCAGAATAAAAACTTTCTAGAGAAAACAACCATTTGTCTAAATGCTAAAGCACACTAATTCAACAAATTGTCTATGTGCTGAAATAACTGAAATTAAAGTTAAATATAACTTACCTGAACAGGCAGATGTTAGTGGGTCATCTGGAGCCCGATAGAACCCATTCAGGCATCTGCAACTCGTGGCACCAGGATTTGAAGGTTGGGTGTTTTTTGGACATGGCATACAGACTTCATTGGATAATGACGCTTTAAAAAAGCCTGGCTTACAGTCTGTTAACAAAACAAATAAAATAAGTACATAAGAGAATATAATGGAAATATATACTACTCAAAAAAATAAAGGGAACACTAAAAGAACACATCCTAGATCTAAATGAATAAAATATTTATTTAAAAGATATATT
>JAOUQT010304973.1:0-15604 GCA_025769995.1 Xyliphius kryptos | reverse complement strand
ATTATTTCTGAAAAAATCAAGTGTTCTTGAATTGTTCTCTAATTTTGATCTCCAGTGTATATATATATATATATATACACACACACACAGTCTAATAGACAGAATTCATTTATAAAATTGGAGTTAACTGAAAGATTCAAAGCCCAGCGAAACACTGATCTTTACTTAAAATTATTTCCTAGTAAAACTTTCTCCATTTTAATAGATAGTTAAGTATTGTACAAATTCAATAAAGATTCAAATACAGGCACAAAAACATTTTCTCCATAGTATTATCAGAAATTTGTATCTTGTGGACTTACCATTCTTACGCTCATTGAGAGGTGGTAGGTTCTGATTGGGCTGCAGAGACAATTCCTCCAGTTCGTGGGTGACTGCTTCACTCTGTGGGCTAGGTGCCAACAGCCCTCCAGCACCAGGTTCTCCTGGGGCATCCATGTCTCCTCAGAGAAGAGTCAGGAAACTCCCTGGAGGTCCAGAAGAAACAGCAAACGCACAGAAAACCCCTTTGCCCTCTGAAGACAAAAAAATAAACATGGGCCAAATCAAATCTCAAGTTTTAACTAAAGCAGAATTTAAGACTCTCAATGGAATAATAAAAAAGTCATCCCAGTTATACATAAACCGATACACCTAATAAATTTAAAGCCATTGGTGACCAGGGCTTAAGTAAAGTAACCCTACACCAGGACCGGTTTTGAATGTGACTCAGGGCTTCTTGGTCAACCCCAGACCAGACAAACACCTTAACTGGCTTATACAGGTGTGACAATCACATAACGGATTGTCAGCAAAGTTTATAAAATGCCTGCTTATTACTGTTTCATTTTTATCATAATATTCATTTTAGTCAGGCTGCACAGTGGCTTGGTGTGTAGCATGTTCGCCTCTCAGCCCTGTGGATCCAGGTTTGTATATGGATTTTCTATGTTCTCCCTGTGTTCGTGTGGGTTTTCTCCAAACTGGAAACTGTTAACAGTTTCATCCTACAGTCCAAAAACATGGATTCAAGGTGAATTGGCTGTTTTAAATAACCCCTATATAGTCTGTGAGTGAGTAAGTGTATTCTCAGTGATCGATTGGCACCCTGTCCTGACTGTATCTACCCAGCGCCTGTTCTGCCCTGAATGGACATAGGGAACACATTCCCTAGTAAAAGATTAAGAGGAAGTTGATGAATCAATAAATTAATTAATGTATTTTAAGACAACAATAGGACATTCATTCAGAGTCCTGATCAAAGTTTTTTGTCAGATATCATGACATTTTTCTAATGATATTTTACAATCTATAATTCCATAAAAAGATTCCTCAGCTGCATGAGAAAATTACCAATGCCCAAACTCCAGATGGTTTAAAGCAGTAAATAAACTGGAATGCCAGCTGGGCCTGCAAAGATATCCCTCATTATAGGCACACCCAACACAACACATTAACTAAATCATTTTGGTTTCTGATCTAATCAAGAAAGAACAGTATGAAGATGGTTTTGAATTATTTTTTTCAGCTGCAGAAAGCAGAGTGATTTTACATAGCAGAATTAATTTACTGTGTTTTATTAGCACATACATTTGCAGTTGTTCACATGTTAATGTAGGCTACGTGTCTGCGGTCTACAATTTTAAATTAACTACTTGCATTAATATTCTGTAAATAGCCTTAACAGCAAAGACATATCAAAGGTGAGGCATATTGAATCACAGGAATTTGTCGATCAAATGATTGTAGATATAGATGCACTGCAAAAAAAACTTTTGTCACAAACGAACAACAAATACTGGATATGTTTTTTCACAGAATTTGCAATAAGCTAAATATTTTTTATTTGATTTTTTTTTATAATAAAAAGCACGTTTTAAACTGGGGTTTTAAAATATTGCAACACTGAGCAAATCTTCTTGTAAACTTAAAGTAAGCAAATATGATAAATGAGAGAAAACCAGGATTTCATTTGCATCTTGATTAACCTATTACTTCTGTAACTGAATGCTAAAAGAATGTACCATACATCTTCATACATCCTCACAGACTGTCTGCAATTACGAAGAGCCTCGCTTCACACTGGTTATGATTTTATAATGTTGTTGCTTAACTAAAGTTTTTTTTTCTTTTAAGTAGAACGCAGATTTGTGTCCTGAGAAAAAGACTGAAAAGAAAAAACATGCTTGTGGGTATGTGTCTGCACACAACAATCTTGCTCTTTTTTTCTGGAGTTTTCTTTAAAACTGAATAAAAGCTGAGAAACAAACATCAAACGTGTTTACTGTGGAAAAAAACTGTGGTAAGTTAAAACTACAAAGTGTTTTTAAAGCTACATTTGGTCATATGGTCAAATAATTTTGGTTAACGAAAAGTTGGTACATTCATTGTTCTAAAAACTTATTTCAGAGCAATATTCAACTAAGTAGATTCACACTCAAGAAAATTATTCAGAAATTTATTCTGTTACCTGTTGTAGCACAAAGTTTAAAAGCTGAATTTCTCCCACAGTCCAAAAGCATGTATTTAAGATGAATTGGCTGCTCTAAATTGTCCTTATAGTCGGTGTGCCCCAAGCCTCAAGGTGAGGGTTGTGTCAGGAAGGAACACATGGATGGCTAAGTCTAATATGAGTTCATCACTGTGGCAAACCCTGAACATTAAAGGGTAATACACCAAAAGAAGAACAGCATTTTATATGTAAGATTTTTTTTTACTTGATTCTAATAAATATAAACATGTGACTGTGGTTTAAAAAAAAAAAACAACCCCAAACCAAGCAGCAAGGAACTAGATTCTATTCCTATTTTAGTATGGGTGAGAACATATTGATGCTTGCTTGCTTGCTTACCAAACAGTACATGGCCTCTTAGCATTTTAAAATATCAGAACCCACATTACCAACTGTTCATCATCAAATTGCCTACAAAAGGCAGGTGAGCGTTGGAAGATGGTCACCTGTTTTATAAAGGGTAATATCACATGGTCAGATATATGCTAGTTATATCAATAATTCATAAAGTCATATGTAATGTGTATTAGGATTAAAGTAAATCTTGTTTGAGTTTTAGTATAACTGTATGTTTTATTAGTTTTATTCAGGAGCAGTGATGTTCCGAAGGTACTGGGCTTCAACCCAACAGGTTGATAATAAAATAAACATTACAACTGGCTATAGGTAGCAGAATTGTTTAGTTAAATGAGTGTGCATTTTTATTATTATATTTATTATTGTTATTATGCATGATTCGTATTCATGCGTTATTTATAAAACAAACCTTTGCATTATGATCCCACTCGTCTCAGTCTTAAAACTTTTAATATTAATGCTGATTTTTAGCAATTTTCGTTAAAAAAAATCATTTTTGAATTTACATTTAAGGAACAAGATTTATACTCATTATTGATATGATATGAGGTTCGATTGTGGCCATAGGAAAAAGTAAATTTTTCATTAAATGAAAATCATACATGATTTGTGGTTTAGGGGGCCTTAAATTTTACAAGATATATTGCTTACCACTATGTCTTTTACCACACAGTTGGGATAGACTGTAATGAAGTGGACTGACTCCCCAGTTATCAAGAAAATGTTGGACAGAGAAAAAAGAAATAAAATGCAAAAATGGATACCATAACCAAAGCATAAGGCACTTTGATACAATAATGATGGGGCTTTTGACCTGTGAGTGTAATTAGATCTGCATACTAATGCTCATGCGGTGAGTGAGTAGTTCAGTGCCTGAAATGTTCATCAATTAATTTTGTTCTCGTGAGATTTAAAAATGTTAAAATTTTAGAACTCATACACTTTGTTCAAAGGTAAACAATTAAAGGATAAGGTAAAACTAATCTATCTGTCCATAAATCTGCTCACATTAAGTTCAGAAGCTAGCTCAAATGGTTTAAATGTTTTATTGCCTATTAATTTAATTTATTTTGGGTTGTCCTTTTCCCCCTCACTATTTATAGGCACCAAGCTTGGTGATCTAAATAGAAAGCGAGTGTAGCTTCACATATTACATTATTCAACACTGCCAACAGCAATTCAGTAAAGTGATGATTATACAAATGACAGTAAAAATTCCAGCTTTATTTGCTAAAATAAATTTAGCTGTTTATAATCTTCCATCCTTAAAAATGTATGCAGGTATATGCACGCATGCACACACACACACACACACCGTTCTAAATTTATATTAATCTTTTTCCACTTCTGATACATGATTTTAAATAATGTATTGTATGTCACACATTGATATTAATGTGAAGTGGACAAAAGGTGCACATTATTGTCTAATAATGTCACGGCTGGACAAACGGCTCAGCCAATCAGATTTAGAGACCAAATTTAGTTTTATAATATCAAATAATACACGTAAAATTAAATAACATTTTTTTTTTTTTTTGTGATGGCTGTATGTACAGCAACACAGGAGATGTATAATTTAATTCAGTCTTAATAATTTGAGTGTTTATAAGTTTTATTAATTAGAGCACATCCTGCGAAGCGGTATTATATTTAAAAAGGCTATAAGAAACATTTATTTTATTGTTATATTAGTCTTTGTTTGAAGTGTAATTTTGATTGTCCTATTTTGGGTTTCTTTTGAGTTTCCAGTGTGGTGATTGGCTGCTAATCTCTGGGAAAGGAAGAGTTCCAGTAGATCAGTCTCGTTAAACCTTAAAGAACTTAATTGGACTCTACCAAGCGACTGCTATGCTTAAGGTGTTGGGAAAATTAACGGGTTAATTAATGAAGTCATAATATGATTATTTTTTGTTTGATTTGGGTAAAGGTTTATTTAGATTTTATGTTGATTAAATAGTTATTGTGTTAATTTGTAAATGCATTTATTTTAAATAATTGGTTTGTTTTGTTACCCCTTTTTGTTGGTAAAGCGGTCTGATCAGTCACTATATAAATCCTAGTATGTTACTGTTTGTGTTTAGTGTTTTTTTTTTTTCTGTCCCTGTTTGCCCTATAGAAGGAGCCAGGTTTAATTTGGATTTGTTAACAAGGTTAGGTTTTCTTATGTTGACTGTTTGATAGGCCCATTATTTTAATGTACTTGGTTTATTTTTTTTGTAGAACTTTGTGATTAAATAAAGAACTATTGTTACCAAACCACCTGTAACTTCATGCTTACCAACTTGGTCTCTCACTGTTTCCTCTGTAAGCATCTGATATGTACTGTGGAGGAAGTAAGAATTTTATCCCCCACCAGTTTTGAAAGTACTCTGACAAATAATTAAACAGTCTATGATTTTATGGTGGCTGCATTTTTAATAGTGAGAGATGGAATATCAAAACGAAAATCCAAAAAAAAAATAATAAAATTGATGGCTAATGTTGGCTTCCACTGACACACCGCCATCTCAGTGAAGTCGTTACCTGCATGAGAGACGCCTGTCCAAAATTGTTACCCGTAAAAAAGGCCACCTGCCAACAGACTCAGTGACACTCCAACATCACCACCATGGGCAAGAGAATATGGCATACAGAATATGACCTAAGAACACCATCCCCACCATCAAGCATGGTAATGGAAGTATGTTTCAGGGGTGTTTTCTTCTAAGGGCACAGGCCAACTTGACCGCATCGACGGGAATATGATTGAAAAATTCTGGGTGACAACCTCCTTGCCTCTACCAGGGCACTGCAAATAGATTGTGGACAACGACCCAAAACATACAGCCTAGGGAACAAAGGAGTGGCATCATAAGAAACATATCAAGGTCATGGAATGGCCTAGCCTAGTCTCCTGATCTCAATCCCATTGAAAATCTATGGCCAGAGCTGAAGCTTTGCAATTCCAAACGCATGCCTTAAAACCTTTTTGATTTAAACAATAAAGGTTATGGGCCTTGCTCAAGAACCCACATGGCAATTTCAAGGACCTAGGACTTAAACCATCATGATGCATTAATTACAGAATTTACGGTGCTTTAGTAGCTCTTTGTTTCTTGTCTGTTTTTCCTGACGTGTCGTCTTAAAGAGTCCCCATCTCCTTGTCTATGGCACTGCGGAAACGACCATTATGAAAGGAACATGGACTTCTGTTGGACTGCCACCATTGCAGTCCTGGAATATGGACTCATAGTTATATAATTTTTTACTATTGTTTAATATGGACTGCTCTATACACAATCTGTACATGGCTGTCCTACTCTGATGCTGCCTGGCCACTCAAGGAAGATGCGTTCCCCACTGAGCCTTGGTCCTCCCAAGATTTCTTCCTAAAAATATCATAACAGGGAGTTTTTTCTTGCCACTGTCACTTCAGCTTGCTCCTTGTGGGTTTAGGACTATGTAAAGTTGCTTTGTGACAACACACCGTTGTAAAAAGCGCTATATAAATAAATTACTTGTACCTGTACTTATTTGGAGATGACATGAAGAGAAGAGATCCCTTGCTTGAACACTTGTCAGATAAAAAAATGCAAACAGAAATCACCTCAGAAAGCCATTTGTTTCAGTGAAGCACAATGCACCTGAGCATGAAAAATCTTACGTTTATGCTGCTGTGAAGCTGAAGACCAATAATTTATTTGTACAGGGAAAATAGATTTGTGAAAAAGAAGCTGAGAACACAGGTCTGAGCCTTAGTTTATCTGAATCTTTTTAATAAACCACCTAAACCATTCAAACAGAGCTTTTTAAATATTAAATTTAAATTAATACAATAAAGTAAACATAATTTTATTCTTTTATTTTAAATCTGCTCATCCTGAAAAGAAAAATGGGAGTCCCAAAGCCTTTCCTAGTGCTCATTGGGCAGACACATAAATACTAGGGATGCACTAAATAGTCGGGAACTTGTTCCATTTTATTTATTTAGCCATTTTTATCTTTTCATTTTCAGATTTCATTGACAGTTTACTTACTAACCAGAGCTTACGGATTAAACAACATTCACTAAGAAATAAGACAAGTCCTTGAAAGTCTAAAGGTATGCATCTTATTGTATTAGAAATGATTTTTATTATTGATCAAAATGTACCCTGTGCCATCATTGGTCTTCATAGTTGTGAATGGTAAGTAATATTACAGTGCACATTACCAGTTAACAGTGGTATTTTTACACTAAACATTAACTGGTTCTGGGACTGGCGTCAAATTTTAAATACATCAAGTTTTAAAGTTATGTTTTTACATAAGGATGTATAGGAAACTAATTGGTGTGTTTCACCTTCCCATGCTTACCAAATGCGATACAGAGTTCACAAACATTAACAACACGCCCATATTTTGCTATTATTTCCTGCTTTGATTAGGTGATATAAGATATCTTCCTTATCTGCTCAACACAACCACTGAAGAAGTGGGCTGGAACATTCACTGGACAACAGCTACCACCTGACTAACTCCGATACCTTTGTTTACAATGCCTACTGTTGAGTTTAAAGGTTTAAAGGTCGCGTTTTAAAGCTTTTGAGTTTAGGAAACATTACGTATAAAGGTACACCTGTATGCACTGTGTTATGTTGCCCCATGGTCCTGGAGGAACGTTGTTTCGTTTCACTGTGTACTCCGTATATAGTTGAAATGACAATAAAAACAACTTGACTTGAATTTTAAGACATGATCATGATAATTACAAGCAGAGCTAATTACATTATCTAGCATTTTGTTACCTAGCATTCTTTAATGTCTGTCGGGTCAGTTTTTCTTGATCTGTGTTTTGAAACAATGTCAATGGCCACGCATGTGAAATGATTTAAGATTTTATTTTGTGCATGACCTGTGTGAAATTCCAACGCAACTTGCACAAAATACTGCTAACCTGAAAACAAAGATATTCAAGTGTATGAGCGGTAATTTATCCCTTAAGCAGTAAAAAGCTATTTGCACTCAATTATGTAACATTTAAGCCTCATAACAGCTCTATTAAAAAAAGTTCAGATTTTTTGACAAGTCACAGAATGATGTGCATTATTATAAATAAATCACAGGAATAAGGTGTTGTTAAGTACGTTGCACAGTGGAGTGCGGTTACACCGCTTTCCAATGATTTATTCACAATAATGCAACAACCTTGAGTGCATTATTGCTTTTATAAAATGGTTATAAAACACTAATAAAGTTTAATCAATAAACGTGTTTATTTAAAAACAAAATAAAGAATAAACTGGTCTTCTGCAATTTATTCTAGTCTGCTTTGTTGCAAGTGAACATTGGTTGCTAAGTAAAAGTATCTAGGTCTTAGTCTTGGGGCTCAGTGGGAATCGGCTTACCGTTCATATGTTTTTTATTTTCATTAACAGTACATTACTTAAAAGAATGTTCCACCATGTTTGCACATTTTACGCATTTATACTAATGTGAAGTGGTCAGATGTGTGAATAGATCGGCTTAGCCAGTCTGATTTAAATACCAGAACTACCTGTTTCAAAATATAAAAGGAATATCACAATATAAGGTTGCAGTAGCTACAATCGTTTTTAAGTTTTCTGACACATTAAAAACAGTGTCTGTGTGTTTAGTCGCTAGGTGCTAATGCACAGCTATAGCAATGCCATGGAATTTAATTTTACTTTGCTTCGTGCACAGCCTTATGATTTTATGAGGCTTCAATAAAGCTCTGCAATTATTTTAATTGACTAGGCTCTCTGAATAATATTAACCTACACTTTTCCCTTAGTCAATATCTATCCATCTAAAGAACAGATACATTTAAATGACTAGCTGCCGCTGTTCTGTTATTCTGTTGAGTTTTAATTTTTTTAACATAAATAATTTCCTATTATTATGGTGCATCACAATACAACATAACACGTGCTATTTTCTGCATTGAAACATTGTCAGGCACCAATACAACTACCAAAAATTACGGTCATATTTTATATTCAAATAAATCACAATTTAGCAGTTAACAAAATATTCTTCAGCACATACTGGTCATAGCTAGACAACACTGTTATTCTTTGCATCAGGAAAACAATTTTTGTATTCTTGTAATAATTACAATAAATAACTTATAAACCCTCAATTCATCATGACCTGACCCTGCATATTGATGGCTTCACAATTTCTCCAACTGACTCGGTCCATAATCTTGGTTTCTCAATTGACACATTTTAAACTTTCAGATTAGGACATGAAAACTGCCCGTTCCTGCAGATTCATTCTGTATAACATTAGGAAAACCAGACCTTTTCTAACAGAACAGGCTACTCAGCTACTGGTCTAATCCCTCATTCTATCCCGGCTTGACTATTGTAATGCTCTGCTTGCCGGTCTCCCAACTTCAACAATCAGGCCTCTACAATTTGTTTAAAACTCGTATTCAACGAGCCAAAGCAAACTCATGTCACTCCACTGGCTTGCTGTAGCTGCTCGCATTCAGTACACGGTAATGACTCTAGGAGCTGCCTACAGCACAGTCGCTGGATCTGTCCCCTCATAACTTCAGTCCATCTTTACTAAATACACTCCCGACTCGTTCTCTGTGCTCTTGTGATGAATGTCGCTTGGTGATTCCAACTCACCGAGGCGCTAATTCTCATTTCATTTCATTCACCACTGCTACATGGTGGAACGACCTTCCCAACAACATCCGTAAGGTTGAGTCACTCAACATTTTCAAGGAACTTCTCAAACCACACTTCTTCCACAGACACTTGCTATATACAAAATAAAAAAATAGCCAGATCCAGTAATGTGCAAGGTCAATGCTACTGCAGTTTAGCTATATTTCCTAAACTACTGACTTGTGTTGTTATCTTATTTGTAAGTTGCTTTGGATAAAAGCGTCTGCTAAATGACTAAATGTAAACATGAACATTATTTTAATTTTGAAAGGTCCACAGTCCAAACTACACTACAGTTCATATAAACAACCATATTGAAAATATTAAATTAATTACTATTATTACTAAACACAATTCAAAAAATCTTAAATTGCTGAATTTAAATGACATTAATAAATTAAATGCAATAAATTGCCCCATATAGTGTGTGGATGTGTGGTTGAGTGTGTGCCCAGTGATGGATTGGTGCCCTGTCCTGGGTGTATCTGCCCAGTGCTCGAGATGTTCTCTCCTGGATGGGCAAGGGGAGCCCCATCACAAGCCTAAGCGGAAGATAATGGATGGTTGGATGGATGGAAATGCATGGAATTGATAAGGTGTCATATGTCCACATACCAATACACTAATATAAACAGGATGTGTATTAGATAATACTCTTAAAGATTCAGAAGGAGATAAAAACATCTAAAAATTATTTTGGAAGGCTTGCTGTACATGGTAACTTTAGTGTTAAGTGTGTATTAATAGATCAGCAATTAAACATTGAAACATGATTAATTCATATAAATCTTCATTCTCCCCAGTCCAAATGCAATGCAGTTGAATTACTTAATGTTACACACTCCATTTTCGTGACAAAGCTGGAACACGCAAATCAATGGCACAAGCAGAATGTAATTTGCATAAGAGAGCTTTTGTTTAGAGATCTTCATTTTGCTTCCTGACATGTTGAAAGTGTGACATCCAAAAAGCTGATACTGAAATGCGACTGTTTCCTTTACATTTTCTCATATGGGGTGAGGGCAAAGTGATGTGCTGAATTTAAAACCCAAAAAGTGGCTTTAATAAGACCTGGAAAGCAGTGCATCATAGTCTTGCTGCCAGTACAATCATAGCTATGTGCAGAAGGTAGGGAAAAATGAGGCATGACTAATCACCCTGGTAATACCAAAATTGCTGCAAATATTCTGCACACACCAAGACCAGATGGCAAGTTTCTCCTGCTGTTCTGCAAGAAGCAAAAACAACAACTACCATGTGTTCATCAAAGTAAATGTTGGTATGAAGTTCAAATTATCCATTAGATTGTACTCCTGTGCAAGTTTTTGTGAGCTTAAACATTGTGCATTATTCAAAGTTACAGGAACTTCATTCAGTCCATCTTTACAAAACCACAAGTTCCCCTAACCTACTATAAATTTCCCACCTATTCAACAGATCATGCCTTCTTACACTTAACAGGCATTCTCAGAAATTCACTGACAAAGTTTTAAAAAGTAAAAATGTAATAATGGTTTAATTTAACAATGTGTCATGGTGCTTAATAAATAACAATAATGAAAAACAGAAGAAAAACAGTGCTGCTAACTGTATTCATGAATATCAAAGATTCAGTCTAACACAGCTTAACATTTTTAAAAGGCAAATGACAGCCTCACGGGACAAAAGTGTTTGCATGCATTAAGAAACTGGGTACAGTGTCTTGCAAAAGAATTCACCCCCCTTGGATTTTTATTTTATTACATTACAATCTGTATTTATGTATCTGATGCATCACAAGTTTTATAAGTGAGATTGGGATAAATACACCTTTTCTGAACCTTTTCCAGAGGCTGCAAAACCATTAAGCTAACCAAACACTATGAAGAAGAGAAAATATCCAAATCTCTGATGACCCCCAGAGCTCCATCAAATGCATCATCAAATAGATAGAACATGGTACCACAACAAACCTGCCGAAGGAGGGCCGCCAACAAAAACTCTTAGACCGGTTAAGGAGGGCATTAATCGGAGAGGCAGCACAAAGATCAAAGGTAAGAATGAAGGAGCTGCAGAGCACCCAAGCAGAAACTGGAACATCTGTCCACACAACCACAATAAGCCGTACACTTCATAGAGCTGAGCTTTATAGAAAAGTGGCCAGAAAAAAAACTTTACTGGAAGGCAAAAATAGGAAGGCTTGTTTTGAGTTTGCAAAAAGGCATGTGGAAGACTCCCCAAATGTGTGGAGGAAGGTATTGTGGTCAAATGAGACCAAAATGTAACTTTTTGTTCACCAAGGACAAGGCGCAAAACCAACACATCTCATCATCCTAAGAACACCATCTCAACCATAAAACATGGTGGTGGAAGAATCATGCTCTGTGGATGTTTTTTTCAGCAGTAGGGACTGGAAAACTGGTCCGAGTCGAAGGGAAGATGGATGGTGATAAATATTTGTATTTATTGAGTTTGTCAGAATACTTTTGTATTCTTGAGTTTGTCAGTGATTTGAGACTGGGACGACGATTTATCTTCCAACAGGACAATGATCCAAACACTTGAGTGGTTTAAAAGGAAACGTGTAAATGTATGGGAATGGCCTAGTCAAAGCCCAGACCTTAATCCAATTGAAAATCTGTGGTCAGACTTTAAGATTGCCGTTTACCAGTGGAAACCATCTAACTTTAACCTCCTAAGACCCGAACTTTTGGCATAACATGCGTTTTTGTCCACGTATGTGGACGCCAGGTCCTAGGAGGTTAAGGAATGCAATTTAAACAATTTTGGGACTTTAGAGCAGTACACAAATATCTTTCTCAAGCTTTCACTCCTCTGGGGATTTCAGACAGTAAGGGAGAGCATCATTTATATGTCACATGTAATAATATAAAATTCTCCAAACATCCTTTTGTTCCTGCCTGGAATGTTTAATGTTCACTTACAAAAAAATCTTAAGATTTAGCAGTGTTATTGTTAGTGCTATTTTTTGGACATGTGGCTTCTTTACTTAGTGGTTAGCACATTTACCTCTCAGCGCTGGGGATTCCTGGTTTGAATCCCTAGCTGGGTGGATTTTACATGTTCTCCCCGTGTTCGCGTGGGTTTCCTCCAGGTTCTCCGGTTTCCTCCCACAGTTCAAAAACATGGATTCAAGGTAAATTGGCTGCGTTAAATAAACCTTCGGCTTGATTGGGGATTTTGCAAGTTCCTACAAAGCTGAAACTTGACTTTGTCATTTCTTACCTTTTGGAAAACGTACTAATAAATTCATGTAAGAAAGCAACTGCGTGGACATCATAGTCACAGCTCAAACTGTATTCATTGCACATATTCATTTCAGATTTCTAATTGCCACAAACCTCACTCACACAGGTTTAGGCTTTTTAGGTTTCTATTTGCAAAGTGCAGATGGTGGGGCATTAATGACACATTGCTTAAATTTGGAGGAGCACTACTGCCAATACAGCGCTTCTCTAAGCATGTTTTTTATTTTATTTTTTCTGTACACAGCCTATACCTAATCGTTTTATCCCATCGCTTTCACTCTAAGGTGCATCTGGGGAGAACAAGGGTTGCAAGGTCTGTACAGCAGCTTAGGACCAAATCGGTAAGCACCCTTCTGTTTTTCTTTCTTTTAGTAAAATCAGTGCCCACTTTGTATGTTTTTGTCTCTAGGGGTCAAGTGTACATCTGAGGTATCATCTGAAGGTATTTAAAATGTGCACGTTCCCTAAAATAATTCATCGTGCTTTAAATGTAATTTATTTATTTACATAAATTAACCATTTAAACTTCTATTTGTCTCCTCTGGTTTTGAAAAGCGGAGTAAATAATTTTATCAAGTGCTTTTTTTAATATTGCCTATATTTAGCCTGAAGGTATTTTTCAGGTATGGTACTAAGAATCCCTGTCTGCGTTGTGTTAGAGAGAGGTAAACTGTGGGAAATAAACATAAGTAAATAAAAATCAACTTTAATTATTCACAGTCCCTGCCAATAGCTGCCTTTTGGGTATTTATTTGAGAGTTTACAATACAAGTGAAACAGAGAGCTGTGCTTTGCATCTCTCATTGCTGATGGTAAGAACAGAAAAGTTGACCTTGGTAAAAACGAAACAAATACATAAATGTGAATTACTTTCATGGCTAAGGCATTTCATAGTAAACAACACTGTTAGAAACTCATCAGACCAATTGAACTAGCTGAATAGAGGCATCCAACACGTCATAATGGCTTTAAGCATAACTCTGAGTAGCTGTCATGCAGCACAATTATTTACACATTTCCAACATCAAACAATGGGGATATGAAACAGAGCAGAGAAAGCCACCATTTTTTCCAACTAACCATATTGCCTACAGCCAAGGCCAGCTTGGTTTATACACAGAACTTATTTCAAAGCTATATTTGCAATTGGAATTTGAAAAATCTAAGCTTTCAGACAAATGAAATCTCTTTGAATGCATGAAATCATGAGATACAGAGCCCCTTTGTTTATTAGAGCTTAAAACTATTATTCATTGTGATAGTGTTTTATTTTTTATCAATAGGTTTTAAAGCTAATACTTATGGAATTGCCATGCTTCTTATCTAGGGAGTAATGGTACATTGTATTCTGTAAGAACCATTTGGTACAGGTCACATGGTTCCAGAGGCTTAGCACTCTGGGTATGTGTGTTCATTTCACCAAATCTGTGTATATGTGTGTGTGTGTTTAACTGCACGGATGGGTTAAATGTGGAAGAGACAAATTCCTCGGTGTGTAATCACAGTAGGCAAAATAGGTCACTATCACTTTTTACCACTACCACTAACGGAACATATTATTTGTGATTTACAGCAGTCACAGTAGCCATGTATGGCAAAAAAACAATGTCACTTAAAAAATGTGAGTACTACATATTCGCATATGTATAGCACTAGAATAAATTTTACACTTTGATAATTTTGTTGCCATTAAAATATTGAAATAGTGTCTGATTCATGGACACTGATTCAGATTATTTTTTTCTATTCCAGTAAATAATAGACAGGTGGATCCTGTGGTTTTGAGGTGAGACAATAAGTCTAGGTCTTCAAATAAACACCACAATGGCTAAGCTTTAGTGGATATTTATATTATAGCACTGTGTATTTGTGTCTACAGCGTGGGACCCTGCTGGATCATTATACTTTTAAGTGCACAGAGACATTTAAATTTATATAATAAGCATCACTTGGATGAAACTTGGCGTTTTTCTTCTTGAATATGGGTGTGGTGATTTTCTTTTTTTTACTTTTTTTAAAAAAAAAGTGGTACAAAAAGGTAAAATGGTCAAATCGGATTGTTGAGTCCAGTACAACGTGATCAAGGAAACAATTTTTCTCATAAAACCAGTTATGTGAGGAGAAAACAGCCCTTGTGGGGGCTTTGACAGCAAAGGAATCTAAAATTATTATGCTCAGGAGTACACGTATCATGTTCTTTACACCAAGTCTAAATGTATTTGGTATAAAACAAGTGGCATAGTCTATAATAACTTCTGTGGTTATTTATGTTGTTCTGAGGCTGTGGTTACTCAGTGGTTTGATTATTGGGTTAAAGGTTTTGGTTTAAAATAAGGTCTATTTAAGTTACCAATGTGGGTCCATGAACAAAACCCTTAAACCTCAAAGCACTAAAGATTTATCAACCCTGTAAGTTGCTTTGGTAAAAAGCATCCGCTGCTTATAGGGGAACAGGGTTAATTTCGTTATTTACTTAGTTATTTATTAGTTATGGGTAACACGGTGGCTTAGTGGTTAGCACGTTCGCTTCTCAGCACTGGGATTCCTGGTTTAAATCCCAATCTGGGTGGAGTTTTTGTAACGAACATCGACGAACACACCCACTCACGGACACGCCCCTCATCACCGGAGTATTGATTTTACCTGTGCCTGATTTCACCCATCACCCGTCACCCATAGTCACTTGCTGATGTACTCGGTTCCTACCAGTCCTAAGCGCTTCTTATGCCAGTCCTATCTGTGCTCTCTTCACTATCATTGTGTACTGACTTATTTCTGACCACCGACCTTGCCTATCGTCTTATGATTTGGATCTATTGTGGATTACCCGTTAACGACCCTGG
>JAOUQT010304942.1:0-15607 GCA_025769995.1 Xyliphius kryptos | reverse complement strand
AGATAGCTATTAAAAGTACATAATCATTCCAACTCTATGCTTTTTTACCACTTAGCTAGTCATTTCAAAACTGCTTCAGAAGACATTATGCTTTTATAAGATAAACAATGACAGATATGAATCAAAAATGCAATATTTGCCCGCCCACATAGGATATGTTAACACACAGATTTAGTTTTTTTTTTTTATTTTTTTTTATTTAGTATTAGTTCAAAACTTCTGTTTGAGTTCAGTTACAGGGGTCACCGACCTTTTTGACACTGAAAGCTACTTTTTAGTTACTGATTAATGCAAGGGCTACCAGTATGATGCACACTAACAAATTTGCTCAATATACCTGTAATTATGTTATTAATAATAATTATTTATATGAATCTATGTGACGACACTGATCATGTTGATTTCTCCTAATAATTATCAACAATGATTTAAAAGGAAAAATGATTTAACATCATACACCTGAAAAGTACTTCTGGAAACTGAAATGAATGAATCAAAGACTGGTGGGAAAAAATGGAGTAACGTAAACCAAATGTCTTAAACCTGTCCCTCACACAGACAGCTGTGCTAACATGTTTAAAATCCACGTTCATCATACTGGTACCAAATATTCTAATCCGACGTGCTCAAATGACTACCGCCAAGGAGCATTTAACACCCATCATCAAAGAGTGCTTTGAGAGACTCACACATTAAAACTAGCATAGCTAGAATTCTAAAATTCAGCAGAGAAGACCCTTCCCTTTCTTCTTCATAATCCTCAAGGGTCTATAACAACACTGTTGTAATGCATTGATAACCCCACATTAATACAGACACACAGTACCTTCACTCTCACCAATATATGCTCTATAAATTAATAAATTCACCAAAGCTTCTAAAAATGTGTAGGGAATTTATTTGTTCCTGGTTTTGTTTAGTGACTTGCTCGACCAGTGTGGACCAACACTCACACCTCCTTGCTCACCCATAATTTATGGCCATTTTTCATATAGTACGTTATTCAGATCAGTAAAAATTGCAACTGTACAGACATCTTAATAATATACAACTTTTGTTACTACATTTGCCCTTCTGTTATATACTAAATTATGTTTTGTCGCCTCGTGCTTGTACATGTGTAATGAGTTGAATCTAACCTAATGTAATACCATATAATATAATAATAATTTGTGTTCTGATATGTTTTTATTTCTCTCCTCCAGAGCATGGAATTCCTACGTCTGTGGATTTTAACGGTTGTGATCCAGCATACATGGTGGCTTCATACACTACAGGCAGCATTGTCATCTATGATCTGGAGACTTCACAGTCTGTTGTAGAGTTTCCGGCACAGAAAGAAAGCTGTAAGAGCATCACTTTTCACATCTTTCAGTGTTGGAGCTTCGTAAACTCCTTTGTTACTTTGTTAAACTCCCTGAAAATTCATAAAAAATGTACATTTAGACTTTTGTAAATGGATTGCTTTTGAAAAAAAACATGCCTGTTGTTTTATTACAGCTCAACCTTTTGAAAATCACATTAATAAAGTTGTGAGCCACCCAACACTGCCAGTTATCATCACAGCCCACGAGGACAGACACATCAAATTTTTTGACAATAAATCAGGCAAGTTGCACCTTCAGTCATTAGTCTTCTGGTAATGGTTTGATAAGCAAGAAATACCTTTCTTTAGTCATTCGTTGTTAATATTTCCAGTTTTATTTTGATTATTTAGGTAAAGTTATCCATGCAATGGTGGCTCACTTGGATGCGGTCACGAGTCTGGCGGTGGATCCTAATGGCATATATTTAATGTCAGGCAGTAAGTACTGATGACCCTTTTACACATTTATACTTTTTCTGTATCGATCCTTTCCAAATTTATTGTCTAGTCAGTACAAAGTCTGAACAGCACGATCACATTGGCAAGGGAAATAAATGGTTGTTTTAGCTGTAAAGTTTGAATTTAAGACCAATCCTTATTATTCATTCATTATCTTCTGCTTAATCCTGTACGAGGGTCACTTGGGGAGGTTTCCCCATACCCATCCAGGAAAGTATCGGGCACTGGGCAAATACACCCAGGACAGGCACACACACGAACTATATGGGGAAATTTAGAGCAGTCAATTTACCTTAAATCCATATGTGGGAGGAAACCGGAGAACCTGGAAGAAAACAAAGGGAGAACATGGAAACACCTCCCAGATTGAGATTCGAACCGGGAATCCCCAGTGCTAACCACTAGGCCACCATGCCGCATCGTACCCTTATCAATGAATAATAATAATGCTTAAATTCTTAAAATGTGTAGAATGACCAGTATTTAGCAACAATACATTAGCAACTAAATCTACAAGAGATTGAGGTGATTTTATTGAATTTACTTTTAAATTGTATCATGAAGTTTAACAGAAATCCATGCAGATATATAGAACATTTTAAAGGAGTAAACACTTTACTTTTAAAACACAGCCTCAGAGAATTTTACATCAAACAAATGGTAAAATGAAGTTTTTTTCAGAAATTTCTCAACTGATGGGTTGTGACTCAAAAGTGGGGTGCAGGCACGTCGTGTGTGGGACAACTTGTAAAAAAATACATGGTTATCTTATTTTGTACTTGTATTTTGGGGGGTTAAAGGGGACAGAGATGCACGCGTCAGACATGCGCAGTGTTCTCGTTGCCATGGTAACCACCATTCATTTGCTGGTTTCCCTTCTCTTTAAATTTGTAAGGCAAGGTCGGAGGCAAGATGGTGAAATGCAAATATAACCCAGAGCTTTTGAAATATAATATTTGTTTATTGAGAACAGATTTGTAGGTTTCTTTAAAAAAAATACTTTGCATGCGCATATGTATGTCCAAAGGTGTTTTTGAAGGGTATTTGTAAACAAAAAAAGAGTTTGGTTTGTATTCTATAAAAGTGGGTCATGACTTATTGACCATTAAAACATGTAGGTGAGAATCCCTGGACCAACTGAAGGGCAGCCCTTTGTCATTCATGTTTGGGCCAACATTTATAATTTTCCGCATTAGCTCTATAATTAATGATTCACTGATTGGCTTACATCTCTTTGCCTTTATTCTTATTTATTGTATTTAAAATTGTATTTCACACATCTTCGTAAAGCCATTCTGTATTATTGAGTACATTCGGACCTGAGCCTTAAGAATTTTATTATATATATGTTTTTATCGTTTCACAGGTCATGACTGTTCTATTAGGCTCTGGAACCTGGACAGCAAAACTTGCGTGCAGGAGGTCACCTCTCACAGGAAAAAGTCAGATGAGTCCATATATGATGTTGCCTTCCACCCTTCCAAGGCATTTATAGGGAGCGCAGGGGCAGATGCGCTAGCCAAAGTGTTCGTCTAAAACCCTGCTCACCGAATTCAGCATAAACCTGAGTCAGCCCTCACAGACAGTGAGAGATCAGATTGCTTCACTGCCTTACCGACTCCAAGACCAACTACCCAACCGTCATTTCAATGAGGCCTGTAAGGTGTGCTCGCTCACCGATTTGTTCCCCTTCCAACTAAACAGTAAAGATACATTCGACTGTCTGTAACTCAAGTCCGAGCTGATTGGGTGGAAAATGAGCCGACAATGTCATACCGTAAGTCTTTCTCAGTGACCATGGTTTTGTTGTTGTGTTCCTTGGGAGGTTATCTGTGACTGTTGTGAAAGCAAAGGGATACGGCACCAGAGGAATCAATCCCTTCCAATACAGCATCAGTTGCACGTCTGACCCGTGTGTGTGTATGTGTGTATGTGTATATACATTTATACAGGATGGCCCATGAAAGACTAGCCTGCCTCGTATATCCAGCAGGCGCCTCACTCTGAAACTCACTCCACCTCTCTGCTGATCATCCGTCAGGCTACATCATGTCGCCTTAAATGCAAAGTGGGTGGAAGGGGACCCTCCCGGTCTCAATTCTGAATGATGTTCCTGGATATGAGGCTTGCTTCTTTCTCGTGGGCCACCCTGTGTATGTGTGTATATGTATGTATACATAGCATATATAGCATACACACATGCACGTGTGTGTGTGATTCCATCAACTTTAGCATTAGCTGGACCGTTTGTGTGTTAAAAAAATAAGTATAGTTTTTATAATTCTTTTTATATAAATGACGACTGTGGTAGCAAAGGATGTTTTTTTAATTCAGATAAGGGAGTGAATTCCCATTCAGGTCCTCTGGCTCAATGCAGTTTCTCATTCTATACAACTGGATGACCTTTAACACATGCTGCCCTTCCCAGTGATAGTGTACGACACCGTGGGTTTATCACATCATGGAAAAGCCGGATCGTAGAAGCACAGTTTGTTTCCGCCGCCAGAGAGCTTTTAGCTAGCCACAACAAATTCGGGCATCCTGTCACTATGTGATGTTTATGTACATCTTACTGTAACTGAGGTTATTTATCACAGGTTAGGCAACTGAACTTTATATAGGCTTATTTATTTTAGTGTTTTGGGTAAGTCTTATCCTCTATTTTATATAAATCAACACAGTGTCTCTTTGTGAGATTGGGCTCGGTAGAAGAAAATAAGAGCCATCTACAAAGAAATGACCATTTGCTCTTTTTAAAGTGCTGTGTGCATCCTCCAAATAAAAACAAAGGTTTTCATGGATACTTCAACGAAGTTAAATTGGAACAGTTATTGTACACAATTTTCATCTTTGACCTTCAGTCTATGGTGTAACTAAATGACTAAAGACTTTTTTTGTTTGTGTAATGCATGATTAATACAATAAAGTATTTTTTTCCTAGTCTTCCCGGAAAAGGATCAGATCAGTTTGAAGAGTTTTCAAGAGATTTATGGGGCCTTTTCTTCATCTTTTTTTTTTTTTTCCTTTTTTTTTTCTTTAAATTTGCAAATTATGGGTTAGTAGATTTTGAAGACTGTACCGCATAGCAAACTACAACAGATAAAAAGTAATGTATATAAAATGTCTATAATAAATATTAAATGGTGTCCCTGTATATGTAACCTGTTCCATGTTTCCTTCAACTTTTCTTCTGTTGGAACTCTTCACATTTACACCCAGGAATCCCAAAACATTCAGAATCCCAGCAAGTTGAAACCCTGCGCATGTTTTAAGAGTATAGTAAATTAGTGTATTCTTTAAAATTGCTCACACAGTGATTGTCGAATTTTATTCGAGTACATTTTTTTCAAAGCTGTAAAAATTTCAGACCAATGATGTCACTAAAAGCTAACAAGTATGCAAATCCATCTACGCAATTAACAATCTGTCCCTGCAGAAAGGTTGTACCTTGTTTAAAAATGGAAGGAAACAATTCTTGGAGGAAAAGGATTAGAAAAAAAGCCCATTAAAGCAAACCTTTACAACCACTTTCTTTTTTTTTTTTTTTTTAAAACCCCAACTACGTTTTTAATTGTACCCAGTAAAATCCCTGCAGATGAACTCGCGAGTGAAGAAGGAATGAGTGTCTTTGGGTTCTGATGCCATGGCTTTCAGGTCCTCCATTGATGCCCAGCCCACGGATGTTTTAAGAGTATAGTATGTTCGTGTATTCTTTAAAATTGCTGACTCAGTGTGTATTCACAAGGTGCTGAATCTGAAGGTAGAAAAGCCCAGCCAATTCTTATGTTACTTGAATTGCATGTAGTACTCTCTACATCATTTACATTACATTTAGTCATTTAGCAGATTTTTATTTTAATCAAAAAGTGATTTACAAATGAGAGAACACCATAAGTCAGTATCCTCAAACTTGAGCATTATCCGATCTGGCTTTTTTATTTTTTTAGATAATCAGAAATGATCACATCATGAATTATTATAAAAGTAATGTAAATACTTCATATTTACTGAGTGTGACTATAAATAGCTTCATTTAATTGTATATTAGTTTTTTTTTTTATTATTATTTTTCTTGGGATGTTATTGAGAACCGAGAAACCTGAAACCAGTTACTTAGCGATCAGCGTTTACTTTAAAACCCAGACTAGATTTAGCTTTCAATGAAAACATTTATAAAACAAACCTTGTATTTTCTTTTCCAACTATAGTGTGTTTG
This sequence comes from Xyliphius kryptos, assembly GCA_025769995.1. NCBI lineage: Eukaryota > Metazoa > Chordata > Actinopteri > Siluriformes > Aspredinidae > Xyliphius > Xyliphius kryptos. The sequence continues at coordinate 9,566 of JAOUQT010304942.1, read as the reverse complement.
TAACAATTTTATAACTCGAGGTTGCACCTCTCCGTGTGGGGATTCTCGGTTCGAATCCCGATCTGGGTTTCCATGTTCTCCCTTTACCTGTGTGGGTTTTCTCCGGTTTCCTCCCACGGTTCAATAACATGGATTTTAGGTTATTTGAAAACTGTAAATTGCCCTGTATAGTGTGTGGGTGTGTGTGTTAGTGAGTGTGTGCCCAGCGATAGATTGGTGCCCTGTCCTGGGTGTATCTGCCCAGCGCCTGCGATGTTCTCCCCTGGATGGGCATGGGGAACCTAAGTTGACTTTTAACAGGAAGCAGTGGAAGATAATGGATGGATAATGCAGCCACTCGTGCAATGTTGCTTTATTATAAAAACGTAAGGTCCGGTCCAGAAATCTGATTGGCTGAGCCTCTGACCGCTTCCCATCAATAATGCATTTTTTTTATAAACTGCGGTTCGTAATTTAGCCACTAGATGGCAATACTTGGTAAAGAAACCAGAAATCCTTTACTTGTGGTCAGGGTTTATTTAACGCCTCCAACGCCTTATAAATCAAACCTTGTTTTTCATGATGGTATGTTGGTAACCATTTAATAAAAGCAATAAGGCACGTAAGGTTGTGCATTATTGTGAATAAACACGGGAAAGGTAACTGTACTCTACTTGCGCCTCATGCCTAATAACACAACCTCGAGTGCCTTATTGCTTTATTAATTCGATTCAATTTGCTGAAAAAGGGATAAACACGACATTTTTAAAATATCTGGTCCTTTATTGAGAAGAATGTAATAAATTAAACAAAAACACAATCACTCCGCTGCTTATCCGTTTGCATTGTATTTAAGCATGCATAACATGTGTATCCATAGCTGCATTAAGCATCGATCCCGACAAACTATTACACTTCTAAAACTTGTAATTAGGACTTTCTGTTTAGAAAGTGTCTTTTTAGAACATCCCAATGTGTAAAGTGAGTGTGATGTGTGAAAAAAAACATCTTAAAAACAAAAATAGTTTGCTTAATAATCCGTTTATCATTTTGTAATCTGATAAAGACATTGGGGCCTGCTGTTATGCCAATGACATCCACAAGAGGGAACTCTTAACTGTCAAATCTGTGAGTATGACCAGTAGGTATGATTCTAATACACTCTTGTGGACACGTTCAAAAAGGCGGTACAAAGAAACAAATAAGCAATTGATATGCAAAGTATTGAGTGTTTGTAATAGACTAAAGTAGCACTGCTGATATGTATGTGAAATAGATTGTAAAACTTTATTTGTAATATTTCTTTGAACGATAAATTTTCGAATTTTATTCGAGTACATTTTTTTCAAAGCAGTAAAAATTTCAGACCAATGATGCCACTAAAAGCTAACAAGTATGCAAATCCATCTACGCAATTAACGATCTGTCCCTGCAGAAAGGTTATACCTTGTTTAAAAATGTAAGGAAACAATTCTTAGAGGAAAAGGATTAGCTCATTAAAGCAAACCTTTACAACCACTTTCTCTTTTTTTAAAACCCCAACTATGTTTTTAATTGTACCCAGTAAAATCCCTGCAGATTGCCCTTACAATCGGCTGTTCGAACTGCTCCAGACCGGTGAACTCGCGAGTGAAGAAGGTATGAGTGTCTTTGGGTTCTGATGCCATGGCTTTCAGGTCCTCCATTGGAGCCCAGCCCACACCTACGGAGAAAACTGTGATCCCTGGAAAGGTACAAGTTGAAATCCATGGTTATTAGATATCATGGTAACTCGTAACTGGCAGTGTTCTCTCTTGGAGCCGAATCTTACCTGCGCGCTGAGCAGCAATAGCTGGCCCTTTGACATCATCATAAGATTGACCATCGGTTACGATAATGAGGTATTTTTTCCCAATGGTGCGTGGCTGGAAAAGATTCTCCACAGCGTACGTAATGGCATCTCCAGTTGCAGTGCCTCCACTCAGATACTGGATGTTCTGGAGAGCCCTCAGAGCTTCATCCTTTCTGGTAAAATCATTGAAGCCAAACTCCAGTTTCTGATCATAGGTGAACTGGATGGCGCCAACGCGGGAGCCAACATCCGAGATGTCGAAGTTGCGAGCAATGGAGGTAAGGATATTGAGTACCAGTCGGAAGTTGGCATCGCCCACACTGCTGGAACCATCGATCAGGAAACCCAGATTAACAGAATTGTAGCATGTCTTGCTGCAGAGCAGTTGGTCAACAGAGCAGAGCTTCTGGGCCAGAGGTTTTACAAACTTGTTGGTGCTGAACCAGTTGGGCATGCTCATGGTGAAGAAACCATTATCTTTGCATACAGCCTGTTACAGTAGTTAGCATAACATTGTTTATTGTACCCTAAAAATTGAATGATATTTCAGTAAGTTCTATCTTACCTTTTTAATAAAGTCCTGATCTTTTACCAAGCCCATCTCTTCTGGGATTGCTTTAGCAACGGATACTATGAAGAGGTTAATACCGGATTCTCTAGCCATTACTCCTGCATCCTCCAGACTGTCAGAGGGCCAGCCATCAACAAAAGCTACGATAATGCGTGGATGACCTCGACGTGCTCCAGTCTCAGGACTGAAGAAATTTCTTATTGTGTGTACTATGGCCTTGCCTGGAAAAAAAGTAAAGGGTTTAAGTTCATTTTCTTCATAAAGCTCAATGCACCACATGGGCAGAAGTATGTGGACACATCACAACAGTATGACATTTTTTTCCAAAAAAATCTACATATTTTTGTATACGTTGTAAATGCTTTTTTATAAGACTATGTTGGCTATCAGTATAAATCTGTACCCTGAAAGTCAAACAAGTATTTGCAAACTTCAGTGCTGCTCCTAAAGGCTTGACATGCAGTTAATGTTCTGAGAACTACAGACAGTACATGGTACCGAACGTCTTCCCACAACAAACGAATCACACAAAGGCAGAGTCACGAAGAAACAAAACTGGTGCCAGAAAAGGTGATTTCCCCGTTTCCATGTGGGTTTTCTCCGAGTTTTCCAGTTTCCTCCCACAATCCAAAGACATGGATTCAAGGTTTTTTGAATTTTCTAAATTGCCCCGATAATGTGTGTGTGAGAGTGTGTGCCCAACGATAGCTTGGCGCCCTGCCCTGTGTGTATCTGCCCAGCACCTGAAATGTTCTCCCCTGACCAGGCATGGTTTCCTCCCCCTTTGCAACACTGGTCCCTAGTATAGGATTAATAGAAGATGAACAAATAATACTAGATTTAATAATTAGGAGGGATGTCCACATATTTCTGGCTGCAAGATGTTTCGATCTACCAGACCTGTATTTTTAGCATTAGAATTATGATCATATACATTGTGTGTAAAATCGAATCAAATGATGCACCTGTGTTGCTGTTTCCTCCCATGAAAGCCATTTCTTTAAGAGCGAAAATCACGTCTTTAGGCATGCTGTAGTTGCCCAGGTAGAATTCGGTCTGAGGCACTTCACTGAAAACCAAATGTTGGTATTAAGACACATTTTCATAATGCAAGATATAAGATTAGACAGAAAGAAAAGACCTTGATTTCCACCTTGTTTGGACCACTCCAACGTGAGGACCGCCTGGTCCAACCTTTAGCATCGCGGCTAATCTACCAATGAAGTTCCTCTGCAGGTTGTAGCGCCGATGCCCGATGTTGTAGCTGCTGTCCAGAAGCAGAGCAATGTCCACTTGGCAGTCTAAATCAGTTTGAAATGTTAGCACTTCAACTTACTTCTTAAAAAGCCTTAAAAAAGAAGAACGTTGTACAATTTTTACACCTCTGTTTTCTGCTACCACAGGTTTTTTTAAGTTCTTCTTGACTGGTTTCTTGGCTGAAAAAGCACAGGCACAATTTGAATGTGCGTTGTTGAAGTTAAACATATGATTCATGTTTATTATACATTGAGATTATACCTGCATCTGATGCTGGGATAGCAGCACTGCTGGTTTGACCGGACACTTCCATAGGCGAACGAATTGTTCCTTAGAAAGAGAAGTGATGGCAGTTATTTTTTAATACATTAATCCCAAACATTCCCATTAAATGTTGTTTTTAACATGAAAGGCATGTCTTATCATAAAAATATTTATTAAGTAAGCCATAGCAATCTAGAGGAGAGGATGGAGAACAAATATTTATTTTTATAGTTTCCTTTTATTCTATGTTGATAGAATACAAAATATATATACACACACACGTCCATCAGAACAAATCTATTAATTTAAAATAAATCATTGTGTTCCCACAGAACACAATCACTCCCATAGAAGCAGTTTAATACAAGCTACAATTAAATCATTTTGGTAAACAAAGGGAGTGAAGAGAAACTAAACCGCTCAAAAAATAAAGGGAACACTTAAACAACACATTGTATCTCCAAGTAAACCAGACTTCTGAGAAATCAGCCGGTCCAGTTAGGAAGATTGTGAATCAATTTCACTTGCTGTTGTGCAAATGGAACAGACCCCCCCTATAAAGGAGTGCTTCTGCAGGTGGTGACCACACACCTTTTCTCTGTTCTCATCCTTTCTGGCTGATGTCACCAGGAGACATAGAGGGGGCTGTAGGAGAGAACATCCGCCGCCTCATCAGGATCAGATTTCTTTTTTCATCATGGCTTTTATTAGTAGGTGGGATGTATTAGGCAAGAGGGGAACATTTAATGTTCAAAGTTGATTTTAGAAGATGTAAAACATAGGCCAGTTTAAGAATTTAAAATTAATAAAAGCCAAATTGGGATGGCTAAATGACAGGGTCAAGGCATCTCCAAACCTGCACCTCTTGTGGTGTGTCCCAATCTACAGTGGTCAGAATCTACCAAAAGTGGTACACTGAAGGTGCTGCAAGTGGGGTGGTCAATCCAACAGACAAGATCCTGTAGCTCAAATTGTTGAAAATGTAATTTATAATTTTAGCAATTTAGAGCATTCAATTAACCTGAAATCGATGTTTTTGGACTGTGGGAGGAACCCCGGAGAAAACCCACGCGGACACTGGGATAACATGGAAACTTCACCCAGATTGGGATTCAAAATATTAATCCCCAGTTCTGAGAGATAAACGTGCTAACCACTAAGCCAATGTGCCGCCCAGAACGTGAAAGAAAACCAGATAACTTCCACACAGGCACAGAGAGGACATGCAGCCTCCAAACAAAAAAGAATTGTATAACCCCCACCTGGAAATAAAACCCAGGATGTTCTTACTGTAAGGCGTAAGCACTAACCATGTTCTGTATGTTGCATAGCATTGATAGAATTCTGTTTCTCTTTCAGTTTAGACACAGAGTAAAGTTTGAAGGTATGGACCCACCTGCTTCTAGATCATCACAGTGCTCTCAGTTCTCCAGCTCCTCCTCTCCTTTAAGCCCAGTAGGGCCTCGTTTGGTCTCCTCTACCTCCTCCGTTGTCTCAGAGTCTTCCAGCTTCTCTGATAGTTCTGAACTACAGCAATACATCGATCGTTTACTGCCATCTGTGGATAATCTGCTTGCCAGTTTCGATCGTGTGAACCAGCTGACTGAACACATCTTAAATACAGAGATGGAACTTCAGAAAGTCCACAGCAGAATTGTCAAGCGAAAAAGGGAGCCAAACAACCAACAAATAAAGCGCCTTCAGAAGTGCACACCAACTGAAATACCACTGAAACCAAGCCAGATTTCTCCTTGTCTAGAATTTAAATCTCTTTCGTCTTATGAATGTGCAGTTGAATCCTCGTCTCGTCGTCGTGCTACTCATTCTGAGTCATCTATCCTTTGGCCCTCCAGCCTTTTTAATGCTAATTCGGTGAGGCAGACTGCAGACCTTGAGATCAGTGCTTTACCTAGACGGAGAGCTTGGCACTCAGGCTCCTGTCATTCTGCAGATATCGTTCAGAGGTGCATTCAACCTCAAAGCCCAAAGGTCTTTTTATTGAGACCTCACACTCAAGAAAGGGGTTGGGGTAGAACATATGGAGGAATGCCAATTAGGAAAAACGCCTGGCAAAACGATTCTTCAGACAATGAAAAGGACTAACAGTGTTTGTATGCCATACATTTGCATCACAACCAGCTTGCCACCAGCCAGCAGCTTGCCCTGGCCACTTTATTAGGTCCAGCTATACTTACCATATAGATGCATTTCATAATGTTACAGTTACAGAATCTGCATTCTTGTTAGTCTCCTTTACTAGAATGTCACAGTTTTCTAGAGGGCAGGACCATCACATGGGACATGTCCATGTCATAGTTTTTGTTGTGTTAGTGTGTCATTCTGTAATCAAATTTGTGAATAAAGTTCATTCCTTTGTGTGAAGAATCCTTTATTTGGTCCTCACTGTGTCATGGTATGTGATAGAATCAGTAATTCGGAATAAACAGATGACGTACACTATACGCGCTTCTCCAACTGTCAATATGATGGATGAGTCTGGGTTTGGCAGTTGCCAGGAAAACGGTACCGGTCCGACTGCATTGTGCCAGGTGTAAAGTTTACAGGGGGGAGGATTATGGTGTGGGGTTGTTTCTTAGGAGCTGGACTTTACCCCTTAGTTCCAGTGAAAGGAACTCTGAATGCTTCAGCATACCAAGACATTTTGGACAGTTCTATGCTCCCAACTTTGTGGGAACAGTTTGGAGCTCGTTCCTTTCGCTTCCAACATGACGGTGCACCAGTATACAAGGCAATGTCCATAAAGACATGGATAACAGAGTCTGGTGTGGATGAACTTCAGTCCTGAACTGAACACGATAAAACATCTTTGGGTTGCATTGGAGTGGAGACTGGAAGCCAGGCCTTCTCGTCCAACACCAGTGTGTGACCTCACAGATGCGCTTTTTGAAGAATGGTCAAAAAATCCCTATAAGCACACTCGTAAACCTTGTGGACAGCCTTCCCAGAGGAGTTGAAGCTGTTCTAGCTGCAAAGGGTGGCGACCAGAGTCAACAATTCAGAAGAACTGAAGACCACTCTCAATACCCCTGAGCAGCGCCACAGATTGATCATCCCGTGCCATGCCGCATTGCTGCAGTTTTTCGGGCCAAAGAAGCCCCAACTAAATATCAAGTGCTGTACATATTTATACTATTCATGTTTATAATTTTCAATTGCCCAACATTTCTAAAAGTCCTTTTTTGTATTGTTCTTAAATAATATTCTAATTTTCTGCGATACCAAGTTTAGGATTTTCATTTTATGTCGGTATAATCATTAAAATTAAAAAAAAAAACATTTGGAATATCAGTCTGTGTGAATCAATGAATATAATTACAAGTCTTACTTTTTGAATGGAATATGAATATGAATATGGAATTATGAAGTGTCTGTGTAAGCCAACGTTTACAGGCTGTAATAATAGCCAAGTGCTACTTACAATGTTCAGACTGTGTCATTGACTTTGCATCTAGAGGACATCAGTTTTGGCTTTCGCAGAATATTTCTTATCTTTGAAAATTACTTAAGTAATTTTTTATCAAAGAGATATGAGAAACGGTTTCAGTATAAAAGAGCTGGACATGCTGTAGACCTTACAGTCACCTGAGTTTTTCCAAGCAGCCATGATGAAGTGGGCAGTGGTCCTGTGTGCCGTGCTGGCGCTCTCTGAGTGTGCTATCAGGTAAGACCTCAGTCCTCCTTTAGCAGTGTAACATCTAAAGAAACTCACTTCAAAGGTCTTTTCCTCGCTTCCCTAACTTCTCATCTTTCAGTCAACTCATGTAGTTTTAAGGCCAGAGTGGAAGCTTTGAACTGTTTTTTTTTTTTAATAGCTGCTGAACTAATAGCTAAATCTCTGCTCTCCTTTTTCTGACAGAGTGTCTCTGATCAAGGGGAAGTCTGCTCGTGAAACCCTGGAGGAGAAGGGTCTATGGGAGAAGTACAGAAAGATGTACCCCTTCAATCCCGCTGCCAAGTTCACCCAGAGCTATGCCGTAGGATATGAGTCCATGACCAACGATGCTGACGTAAATATCTGATGAAACCGCTATGGTGTCTGCTTGAGACCTTTTACAAAGGCATACATTTACAAATGTAATGTTCATATAATTATACTGTAGGCTTTTCTGAAAAGAAAAATGACTAGCATCTTTTATATTGAATCAGCATTATCTTTCAGGATTACTCAGTGTCAAAGCAAGGCCTTATTATGTATTTAAAAATACATTATTATATTAAAATATACAAAAAAGATGTATTAGGGCATTTGTATAACTTCAATTTTTTTTTTTTTATAGCGCTTTTTGCAACATTGGATTGTCGCAAAGCAGCTTTACAATGTTATAAGCCTAAACTCCCAAAGAGCAAGCCAAAGCGAAAGTGGCAGGAAAAACCTTATTTCTTTTTTTAGTAAGAAACTAAGGGCCAAGGCTTAGTGGGGAACTCGTCCTCCTTGAGCCACCGAGCAGCATCACAGTGTAAGACACAGACTTACAGATTGTGGAGAGACAGAGTCCGTATTCAACAATTGGAAAAACTATATAATTTATATTTATATTAAGTCCAGTAAGTCCATCCTACATGGCTGCAATGCTATCAGTCAAACAGAAGTCCAGGTTCCATACAGTAATCTCAAAACACATCTCTTACACAGGCACTTTCTATTAAAAAAAAAAAATCAAGATATAGGTATACCCGGTTTCTCCTCAACTATTGATTTGTTTTATCCTCTCATTTGTAAGTAACGTTGGATAAAAGTGGCATGGATGAAGAGCTGGTGACGCGTCAAGACGACACCTCACAAAAACCGACAAGAATTAGTGGTACCTTAATGGTTAGCGTGCTGTGCTTGCGCTCTGAAAGCTGGTCACTTGATCCCTGAGTCCATCTTCTTGTTAATGTGATCCCCTGAGAAAGGCCTCTAATCTTCATTGTGCTAGATCAACAGTATTCTAATCCCAAAACTTTAAATTTGGAGACTTTTAAGCCACATTGTATAAAACCATCTGCAAAATAATGTAACATTATGCAAATAGAAATCACTGTCAAACACCAGGTCTATCATCAGAATGTGTGTTAACCTTTTATGTCTTATTTTCACAGATGTCGTATTATGGTGTGATTTCCATTGGTACTCCTCCCCAGTCTTTCCAGGTTATCTTTGATAGTGGTTCTTCCAACCTCTGGGTTCCCTCTGTCTACTGCAACAGTGCTGCTTGCAGTATGTACAAACCTTTTATCTATTAAAATATATTGAATAATAAAGTAGTGAGGTACGAGAGGCCGGCATTATTGTGAATAAATCACAGAAAAGAGGTGTTGTTAGGCACAACCTTCTGATTTATTCACAATAATACAAAACCTTGAGTGTCTTATTGCTTTTATAAAATGGTTACAATCATACTATAATAAAAAATATGGTTTGATTCATAAATGCATTCATTCAAAGCAAAATCTTTAATAAACTGGTCTGCCACAAAGTTATCTAGTCTGTTTTTAAAAGTGAATGCTTAGCCTAGTAACAAGTTTCCAGTTGCTCTAACAATCAAATACCGCCATCTAGTGGCCATCGGGAAAATAATGTATTGTTTATCACGCGTTTATATAAATGCGAAGCACACAGTAATGTGTGTGTGTGTGTGTGTGTGTGTGTGTGTGTGTGTG